>CM040753.1:1452500-1537500 GCA_022829145.1 Albula goreensis | reverse complement strand
CGGGCGGGCTGGCACCCAACCCCCACCCGAACCCCCACAGCTGTGAGGCTCCAGATCACCACTTCGTGACCCCCCCCCCACCCTTACAGTCAGGCTCCAGTGTGAGTAATTAATCCCCTTCACTCGTTACTGTGTCATTAAAAACACACTACCCTACCAGGAATCAATTAGAGGCACTGAGGCGCCGCCCACAACGGATACAGCGTGTGGGAGGGGAGTTATTTCAGGAGATGGGGGGAGGGAGAAAGGGGGGGGAGAGAGAAGTGTGAAGCAGAATGGGGGTATCTGCGGGGTGCAGCTTTGGCATTTTAGGGACTCCCTTGTCCCAGGCAAGGGGCAGGTTTGACGGCAACACATGCCCCTGTGAAGACGGCAGAGGAGTGAGGGAGAATTACCCAGCATGCCCTTGTGCCTCTGCAGTAATGGAGAGGGAGACGCAATGACCCACAGTCACCCCCAACAGCCAGCCCAAATTACTGCCACTGCGGAGTGGCTCACTGTGACAAAACATTAAGAGCTAAGTAAGTGCGCGCACACACACACCATGCAGACCGCACTCACACCTCAAGGGTAAAAATCACACTGGAAGGAACCACATCTTGGATGCCTTCGCTGTCTGAGATGTGGGCCAAAGAGAGGGACACAGGCATGAGAAGTGACCCACAGCTACCACACTGCCCCACCCACTACCACACTGCCCCACCCACGACCACACTGCCCCACCCACGACCACACTGCCCCACCCACAACTTTATCCACTACCAAACTTCTTCACCTGCAATCACATTACTGCACCAACAATAACACTAATCTCATACAACTCTAACCACAGGTCAAACTGCCCCGCCTCCAACTATCATGACCCCGCCCACATTTCACTATATCACAGGACAGGCATGCAGCAGATGCTCTTACCCAACTTATAACACAGAGACCAGAGCACAGCACACACACACACACACACACACACACACACACACACACGCACACAATGAGGGATGTTACACACACACACACACACACAATGAGGGATGGTATTCACACACACACACACACACACACACACACACACACACACACACACACACACACAGACACACACACACACACACACACACACTCACACACACACACACACAGGTTAACACACACTGAGGGATGTTACTCACACACACACACACACACAATGAGGGATGTTATACACACACACACACACACACACACACACACAAGGATCTCACACACACACACACACACACACACACTGAACACACACACACACACACACACACACTGAGGGATGTTACTCACACACACACACACACACACAATGAGGGATGTTACACACACACACACACACACACACACACAATGAGGGATGTTACTCACACACACACACACACACACAGTGAGGGATGGTACACACACACACACACAGTGATGTTAATCACACACTGAGGGATGTTACTCACACACACACACACACACACACACACACACACACACACACACACACACACACAGTGAAGGATGGTATACACACACACACACACACACACACACACACACACACACACACACACACACACACACACACACACACACACACTACTCTGTCCTGTAGCTGAAAAGCCATGGTAGGGCAGGAAAAGGGAGATAGATAAATTGGCTGAGTGCGTTTGAGGGCCGGTGGTGTGGAGAGGGAGCAGGATAAAGCGTTATAATTGCATAATTACAGCAGCCGATTCTGCACTGAGCGAACGGCACCACATCTGAAGGAGTCAAATGAATTCCACATAATTTAACCAAACACTGAGCAAAGCCCAGGGCCTAGCAGCCCAGCGCAAACCACGGGAAAACACAAAAACACACTCTCACACTCCCCTCACAAAAAACACACTCTCTCACCCCTCACCAAAAACACACTCTCTCAACCCCTCACCAAAAACACACTCTCTCACCCCTCACACCAAAAACACACTCTCACACCCCTCACAAAAACACACTCTCTCACCCCCTCACAAAAACACACTCTCACACTCCCCTCACAAAAACACACTCTCTCACCCCTCACCAAAAACACACTCTCTCACCCCCTCACCAAAAACACACTCTCTCAACCCCTCACCAAAAACACACTCTCTCAACCCCTCACCAAAACCACACTCTCTCACCCCCTCACCAAAAAACACACTCTCTCACCCCTCACCAAAAACACACTCTCTCACCCCTCACCAAAAGCACACTCTCTCACCCCCTCACCAAAAGCACACTCTCTCACCCCTCACCAAAAACACACTCTCTCAACCCCTCACCAAAACCACACTCATACACCCTCACCAAAAACACACTCTCTCACCAAAAACACCTCTCACTCCTCCTCACCAAAAACACACTCTCACCAAAACACACTCTCATCCCCTCACCAAAAACACACTCTCTCACCCCTCACCAAAAACACACTCTCTCACCCCCTCACCAAAAACACACTCTCTCACCCCTCACCAAAAGCACACTCTCTCTCACCCCTCACCAAAACACACACTCTCACCCCCTCACCAAAAGCACACTCTCTCACCCTCACCAAAACACACTCTCTCACCCCCTCACCAAAAACACACTCTCTCACCCCCTCACCAAAACCACACTCTCTCACCCCCTCACCAAAACACACTCTCTAACCCACTCACCAAAACACACTCTCTCACCCACTCACCAAAAACACACTCTCTCACCCCCTCACCAAAAGCACACTCTCTAACCCCTCACCAAAAGCACACTCTCTCACCCCCTCACCAAAAGCACACTCTCTCACCCCTCACCAAAAACACACTCTCTCACCCCTCACCAAAAACCACACTCTCTCACCCCCTCACCAAAAACACACTCTCTCACCCCCTCACCAAAAACACACTCTCTCACCCCCTCACCAAAAACACACTCTCTCACCCCTCACCAAAAACACACTCTCTCACCCCCTCACCAAAAGCACACTCTCTCTCACCCCTCACCAAAAACACACTCTCTCACCCCCCTCACCAAAAGCACACTCTCTCACCCCCTCACCAAAAGCACACTCTCTCACCCCTCACCAAAAGCACACTCTCACCCCTCACCAAAACACACTCTCTCACCCCCTCACCAAAACCACACTCTCTCACACCCTCACCAAAAACACACTCTCTCACTCTTTCCCCCCAGCACAAACACACTCTCACGCTTCCCTCACTAAAAACACACACTCCTTCCCACTCACCAAAAACACACTTACACCCCCTCACCAAAACACACTCTCTCACCCCCTCACCAAAAACACACACTCCTTCCCACTCACCAAAAACACTCTCCTTCCCACTCACCAAAAACACACACTCCTTCCCACTCACCAAAAGCATACTCTCTCACCCACTCACCAAAACCACACTCTCATACTCCCCACACCAAAACACACTCTCTCACCCACTCACCAAAAACACTCTCACACTCCCTCACCAAAAACACACTCTCCTTCCCACTCACCAAAAACACACACTCCTTCCCACTCACCAAAACACACACTCCTTCCCACTCACCAAAAGCACACTCTCTCACCCACTCACCAAAAACACTCTCATACTCCCCTCACCAAAAACACACTCCTTCCCACTCACCAAAAACACACTCTCTCACGCCCTGCCTTTCCCAAAACACCATCACATCCTTAACAAACAGACTCTCCATCTCCCCCCAAAAAACACAAAACACCACTCAAACACTCTCTCATTCACACCTGGGTACTCCATCTCAAGAAATGAAAGACCGAACCTGTGTGCGCATGTGTGCGTGTATGCGTGTGTGTTTGCGCACACGTCAGTAGTTTATGACACCTGGGTCAAAGGTCCTCAGTGGAACACTGAACACACCGACATTCCATCCATGGAACACCTTGGCCACTGGAATTCCACACAAAAACCCCACCTGCCCCCAAATCCACCACCCTACACACCAGCCCCCGCCCTCACCCCCACCCCAACCCCAACCCTCGGCTCCAGCAGGCGCACAGCGTAAAAACGGTGCGATTACCGCGGCCGGCCGCCCCGTGAAAGGGCCCCCCGAGACAGCGGCTTCTCACTTCTTTGTACTTAAGCAATCAACAAATGCACTTGTTCCCTCTGCCCCCCCGCCTCCCTGCACCCCCCCACCACAGACCCGCGCTGAATGGGCAGAAATAAGTCCACTTTGTACATCTTCCAGTTAATCACGGCTTTCTATTCAGCAATTTGACCTTTTGTTCAAAACAGGATTATCACCTGTTTTTTTTTTTTTTTTTCCTTTTTTTCTTCCCTCTTTTTTCCAGGCAGTTACCAAGGGCGACCCGCTTGGGGAGCATAATTGCAATAATTTGTTAAACACCATGGCAACCCACATTAGAACTAGGTAAATACTGGGCTTTTGTGCCATGCTGCTATTTCACCAGAGATGCTGGAGTCAGGGAACAGATGATGGAGAGAGAGAGGGAGAGAGGGAATGAGAGAAAGAAAAAAAAAAAAAGAAAACCCAACCAAATTTATATTTGCTTTGTCTCCAGAGAGCCGCAAATTGATAATGGCGACAGGGTAGAGGTGGCGACGGCAGTAATTTGTGCTCTGATTAATGCTTCCAGTGGATACTCAATAAACACGGGCTTACAATCTGTAACCATGCAAGCTCCCCCTCCTGCACTCTCACCCTTTCTCCTCCAGCACACAGAACAAACAGCTCTGTTTGTCCCTCTCGCTGATCTGAAAGGAATCCTTAATTACAGAATATTACCCCTCTTCAGTTAACCGAGTGCTGATGGGGGGGTGGGGGTGCCTTGTCCACTGCCGTTCAGGGAGAAAGAGGAGGAGACCGACACTGGGGAGGGATGTGGGGGGGTGGGGGTGGTTAGCGGTTAGCATTCAGAGTCTTGCAGCTGTTTCACATCTCCTGACAAACGGGGGGGGGTGGCTACACCAGCAGGAAGGGGCCACGTTGAGGGCCTGCAACTGATTTTACCATTGCAGAGCCACCCTCCCCCACCCATTTACCACTGCAAGATCACATACAGAGGTTCGAGGACCCAGTCTGGCAGAGTAGCTAGGAAAATGGTTAGGGAGCTGGGCTTGTAGCTCAGAGGTTACAGTGTAGTGTAATGGTTAGGGAGCTGGGCTTGTAGCTCAGAGGTTACAGTGTAGTATAATGGTTAGGGAGCTGGGCTTGTAGCTCAGAGGTTACAGTGTAGTATAATGGTTAGGGAGCTGGGCTTGTAGCTCAGAGGTTAGTGTAGTGTAATGGTTAGGGAGCTGGGCTTGTAGCTCAGAGGTTACAGTGTAGTATAATGGTTAGGGAGCTGGGCTTGTAGCTCAGAGGTTACAGTGTAGTGTAATGGTTAGGGAGCTGGGCTTGTAGCTCAGAGGTTACAGTGCAGTGTAATGGTTAGGGAGCTGGGCTTGTAGCTCAGAGGTTACAGTGTAGTGTAATGGTTAGGGAGCTGGGCTTGTAGCTCAGAGGTTACAGTGTAGTATAATGGTTAGGGAGCTGGGCTTGTAGCTCAGAGATTACAGTGTAGTATAATGGTTAGGGAGCTGGGCTTGTAGCTCAGAGGTTACAGTGTAGTGTAATGGTTAGGGAGCTGGGCTTGTAGCTCAGAGATTACAGTGTAGTGTAATGGTTAGGGAGCTGGGCAGCTCAGAGGTTACAGTGTGGTTAGGGAGTGCTCAGAGGTTACAGTGTAGTATAATGGGGAGCTGGGCTTGTAGCTCAGAGGTTACAGTGTAGTGTAATGGTTAGGGAGCTGGGCTTGTAGCTCAGAGGTTACAGTATAGTGTAACGGTTAGGGAGCTGGGCTTGTAGCAGTTACAGTGTAGTATAATGGTAAGCGAGGTACTATTCAATCAATACAATGGATTTTGCTGCAGCAGAGACCTTCCTCCCACTACATGAAAACACATTTTGGGAGAAAACGGTATTTTAATTTCAAACATTGACATTGCTTGTCAATGTAGAACTTTGCAAAGGAACACCAACACAGCACATTTCACAAGAGAAAATCTGTCTGTATCTGTAAAGAGAAACAAAACTGCCCTTTTTTCTGGTTCAGGTAGTCAACAACTGGATGACTGGACATCCACAGAGCAATGAAGCAAGAAACCCTGGCCCCCTCTTCTTCTTACCCCAAACTCAACCAAATTAGTTGATCCCCCACAAGTGCCCGCATCCTGTAAGGTTCTGGAGCTGCTCACATGACTAACTGCTGGCCCCTGTTCACACTGCAGACACAGCACTGCCCAGGGTATCGGAGGATGACAAAGTCAGCATGTGCTCCATTTCTCCAGCTGCAGGTACCCGGCCTCGAATGCCCTCGGACGTAACTGTACAACAAAACCAGCGCCTTCTCCGTTTTAGTGCTACCTTTAGAGAGTGCTACCTGTGAAGGACACAGGCAGGTGACCTGCAGTTGAGGTACAGCCTATCCACACCTGGGAGAATCAGTCTGTGCTCTGGAATGTTCTGAGGCCACTTCCTAGAACATCACAACTGCTGCCAGGGAACCAGACCGGTCCACTCTGGGAACGAACACACGCACACACACACACACGCACGCACGCACACACACACACACACACACACACACACACACACGCACACGCGCACACACACACGCACGCACACACACGCACGCGCACACACGCGCGCACACACACACACGCGCACACACACACACACACACACACACACACACACACACACACACACACACACACACACACACACACACACACACACACACACACGTGAGCAGAGCTTGGCCCTGGGTGTGTGCTCATTAGGAAGGCAACATGAATACGCGTGTTTGTGCACTCTGCAGGGGAGCGGTCAGGGCTCGGGGAAGGCCGCTCTGCTGGGCTGGCTCTGAAAACCATTTAAAACGTAATAAACAAACAGCGTGATTTATCTGAGCAATAAGGCTCTGCCACACTGAGGGAAAAACAGCTCTGCAGGGGACCGGGCTCGTACGTGCTTCCTATCTCACCCACACAGGCCTGTGATTGGCTGGGCAGGCCAGTCCTTCGCTCTCTGAGGGCTGCAATTGGTTAAATAGACCGGTCTCTTTCCATCACTGTGACAAATCGGTAATCTGACTCATGTATTCTCAAACACAAATGCTAGATATACAAACACACACAGCGCATGCACATACTAACACTTACACAAGCACACGCACACAAATATATATACACACGCACATATACACATACGTCCTCACTCACAAAAGACACAGATATACAAAGACACAAACACACCCCAACACATAGACAACCAATCACACACACACGGTGACAGAGGCACAGGAGTTCTGGTGCAAAAAAGGTAAAGCCGTGGTGCACAGACACACACACACACACAGTGTGTTTCACCTGATGGTAGGCAGTCGGTACTCACGCTGTAGTATTGGTGTAGGTGGTCAGAACTCATGCTGTAGTGTTGGTATAGGTGGTCAGAACTCATGCTGTGTATTGGTGAATGTGGTCAGTACTCATGCTGTAGTATTGGTCAGTACTCATGCTGTAGAGGTGGTCATCACGCTGTAGTATTGGTCAGGTGGTACTCATGCTGTGAATGTATCGCTGAGTGTTGGTGAATGTGGTCAGTACTCACGCTGTAGTATTGGTGTAGGTGGTCAGTACTCACGCTGTAGTGTTGGTGAATGTGGTCAGTACTCACGCTGTAGTATCGGAGAATGTGGTCAGTACTCACGCTGTAGTATTGGTGAATGTGGTCAGTACTCACGCTGTAGTATTGGTGAATGTGGTCAGTACTCACGCTGTAGTATTGGTGTAGGTGGTCAGTACTCACGCTGTAGTATTGGTGTAGGTGGTCAGTACTCACGCTGTAGTATCGGTGAATGTGGTCAGTACTCATGCTGTAGTATCGGAGAATGTGGTCAGTACTCACGCTGTAGTATTGGTGAATGTGGTCAGTAGGTGGTCTACTCACGCTGCTGTAGTATCGGAGAATGTGGTATTGGTGTGAATGTGGTCAGTACTCACGCTGTAGTGTTGGTGTGGTCAGTACTGTAGTATTGGTGTAGGTCACGCTGTAGTATTGGTGAATGTGGTATTGGTGTATTAGAATGTGGTCAGTACTCACACTGTGAATGTGGTATCGATCGGTGAATGTGGTGCATGCTGTAGTATCGGGATGTCCAACGCAGAAGGTGGTCAGTTGTTGTATCTGAATCTACTCATGGACGGAGGTGCTGAATCGATGAATGTGGTGCCGGATGTCCAACAGAAGCTTGTTGCTGATCTGGACGAGGTGCTGAATCGGCTGGCCTCCACACGGAACGTGACAGCAGCGGAGGAGGCTAGGCTCCACCATGTTGCCCTGGGACAGGAAGTTACATCATCAGCACTGCGGACACACTCACTGTGACAGGAAGTGGCACAGACAACAAAACCAGAAAGACACAAAAACACATGTGCTGGAATAAGGGCTATGTGACAGAGCTACCTTGGTCTGAAAGTCACTAATTGGAGTGAGGGGACAGTACTTTCATAGCCGTGAACTCTCATACTCCAGAAGAGTTTCCATTTTATCAGCACTTTTTGGGTAAAATCAGGAAATTTGGCTGGAATGGGCTTTCCCCTGCTGTTTGGTGACTAGCCCCCATCCCTCCCGCAGCCAGTCCATTAGCTGCTCCACCACATCTGCTGGTGACAGGGAGAGAAAGGGCCGCGCAACATGGCAGCCATTTCTGTGCCACAGAGCAGGAGGGACCGAGCTGGCACAAAGGCCACTAACCATAATTTACCAGCACCCACACACACACACACAGACACACTCACACACACACACTCACTCTTCTTAGACTCTCCAAGCACAGTGGGAAAGATGGTCGCCTCACCTAACCCCCCCCCCCCACCCACATGCCTGGCTTTCCTCCATTGTCCCTTCAGCAGGTCTGTGATAAAGCCTCCCACCCCCTCAGCCCAAACTCCCCAGGACCGTTAGAGTCAAGGCGACCCCCGCCTCATCTCCCCCTCACAGCTCACATCTTAATTCACTTAGGCCCTTATCTAAGCACGACCGAGGCACAGGAACCAGGCCAACCCCCACCCCCCCCTTCATCCCTCCATCCTCTTTGTGGAGCGGCTCAAGGCCAGGCCGGTCGACAGCGACGGCAGAATGGTGCAGCACAGGAGAGCTCCAGGATGCCAGCAGAGGGGGGCGTGGACACCCCAGACAGGGAGGACAGCTTGGGGGCAGAGGGTGGGGTGGGGGGATGTAGCTCAGGACAGGCGGGGAGAGGGTAGGGAGTTTGGGACAGGTTTATTAGTTTTTGGGAGATGAGAGAAAGCTGGGGGATGCATATGTCTCTCCTAATTGGCTTCTGATTATCTGCATCGGGGGCCAAGGTCTGCCCCCTCCCCACACACACACACACCCCCTCAGCAACCAGCGGAGACAGCCGGAGCTGCGGACATCAAAGGCCCAACACTGTCAGAGTCACTATAGATGACTGTGTGTTACATGGACTACACTGGGCCTGTTTCAATTTCCACAGATCACTGTGCGAGTGTGTGCTTCTGTGTATGTATGACTGTGAATGAGATGTTATGAGAGTGTCTGTGTGTGTGTGTGTGTGTGTGTGTGTGTAAGAGTGTGAGTGTAAGTGAATCTATGTAAGAGTCTGTGCATACGACTAAATGTATGAGTGAGTGTGTGAACATACAAGAGTGAGTGTGTGTTCGTGTAAGTGAGAGTGTGCACCTGTGTGTGTATAAGTTAGCGTGTGTGTGTGTGTGTGTGTGTCTGTGTGTGTGTGCGCGCATATGTACTCACTGCGCCCTCGAACACAGAGTCGTAGATGTTCTCCGTGCCGCACTGCGGGCAGGTAAAGGTAAACCGCTGGCAGTCACGGTAACGCTCTTCGTCGGTTAGCTGGGCGGGGGCCCCAAACATTCCCTCCGCCTCGTCCTCCCGCTGGTGCTGCTGGTGCGCCCGGAAGTGGGAGGGGTCCAGACCTGGGGGGGCAGCGGGGTGGCACAGGTGTTACTTTTCTACCTACTTCTAACTTTCCAGGTGCAAGATAAAAAAGATCACATCACAGGTGGGACTCACACACCCAGTCACAGGACTCACACCTGGGACTCAAACACCCAGTCACAGGATTCACACCTGGGACTCAAACACCCAGTCACAGGACTCACACCTGGGACTCACACACCCAGTCACAGGACTCACACCTGGGACTCACACACCCAGTCACAGGACTCACACCTGGGACTCAAACACCCAGTCACAGGACTCACAGGTGGGACTCAAATACCCAGTCACAGGACTCACAGCTGGGACTCAAACACCCAGTCACAGGACTCACAGCTGAGACTCACACACTCAGTCACAGGACTCACAGCTGGGACTCACACAGTCACAGGACTCACAGCTGGGACTCAAACACCCAGTCACAGGACTCACACCTGGGACTCACACACCCAGTCACAGGACTCACACCTGGGACTCACACACCCAGTCACAGGACTCACACCTGGGACTCAAACACCCAGTCACAGGACTCACAGGTGGGACTCAAACACCCAGTCACAGGACTCACAGCTGGGACTCACACACCCAGTCACAGGACTCACAGCTGGGACTCAAACACCCAGTCACAGGACTCACAGCTGGGACTCAAACACCCAGTCACAGGACTCACAGCTGGGACTCACACCCAGTCACAGGACTCACAGCTGGGACTCAAACACCCAGTCACAGGACTCACAGCTGGGACTCAAACACCCAGTCACAGGACTCACAGCTGGGACTCACACACAGTCACAGGACTCACAGCTGGGACTCAAACACCCAGTCACAGGACTCACACCTGGGACTCAAACACACAGTCACAGGACTCACAGCTGGGACTCAAACACCCAGTCACAGGACTCACAGCTGGGACTCACACACCCAGTCACAGGACTCACAGGTGGGACTCACACACCCAGTCACAGGACTCACAGCTGGGACTCAAACACCCAGTCACAGGACTCACAGCTGGGACTCAAAATACCCAGTCACAGGACTCACAGGTGGGACTCAAACACCCAGTCACAGGATTCATTGCCCAAAATTATCCGTCAATCACTGACAAAACACAATCATTGGTTCAAATCAATAAGGCAGAGGAAACTCCACCCATTTCTGATGCAATACAAGCGAGAGATAACTGTCAGCAGTGTGCTCATGATGTCATGATGCTGAGGGAGTATCGTTTACATCAACACACCGCTATGACCCGCTGTCACTATGAGAACATCATCTGCAATGCTGGTCTTATCTTTAGTCTATATTTATTTGTTCCATTTTCACTTCACCCCCAAGGTTACTATTGTCCAAATGTCCTTTTTTTTTTTTTTCCCCAAACTTAATGACCATATCTGCCTCCCTGGGTTATCCCACCCTCCTACCTAACTATGCAACATATGTCTGTCATTTGACCCTCCTTTCTCCTTTTTTTTTTTCTTTTTATTCCTCTGCCCGCCTTTTCTTTCCTTCTTTCCATTCTTGATTCGTTTCAGTTTTTTTGTTGTTTCTCTCTTTTCTGCACTGATTCACAGTCATTGAGAAATGAAGGAGGAAGTCATCTGTCATGGAGGAAGAGTGGGTGTAGTAACAGTACAGTGACAGTTCAGTCACATACTTTTAAAAATATGGAAAAATAGTAATCAAGGGGTTGTCCCATTTCCACGCATAGTGAAGCCTGTCAGTTCATTAGGGTGCAGCATATAGGAACATCCATTTAACCTCAAAGCACACTTTAATACTGCACAGAAGAGACAGTGCAAGCCATACAGCCTCAGTAATTTAGCTAAAGCGTGCACAAGAGTAAATAAACGTGCTGGATAAAAGGCTACGGAGATTAACCAGAACACTGAGACCTTCTGGCCAATACAGCCATCAGCTGGCGCCATCTACAGGCAGGCATGTGAACAGCACCAGCCATTAGGAAAAAAACACCACAACCTGCATTTCTGAGAAACATGAAAACTATTACTTGCTGAGAGACATGAGACATTTTGTGAATTTTGTACACTATAGCTTCTACAGAAATATAATTAATAACATTAATATATTAACTTTGATGATTGAGTCATGGAAAGCAACAGATCTTGGAACGCCAACGTGGGGTTTCAGAATGAATTAAAAATACTTGTTTGACAACGCAACCGAGTTTAAGAGGACAAAGGATCACTTAAGTGAGCTACAATTTATGAACAAAAACATTGCAGAACACGATTGTGAGTTCTAGCCTCTGTATTTTTACTTATTTAACAAGGTAGATCTTTACCTAAGGTCACATCCTTATTGCCAAAATGGCATCTGTTCCCTTTTGTAATCGCCAGGTGAGATCGCGGTTTGCTGCGGTTGTGATGGTAACTCACCCAGCCAGGTGAGATCTGCGGTTGTGATGGTGAAACCTGCGGTGAAAGCTGCGGTTGTGATGGTGACTCACCCAGCCAGGTGAGATCGCGGTGAAACCTGTAGCTGCGGTTGTGATGGTGACTCACCCAGCCAGGTGAGATCGCGGTGAAACCTGTAGCTGCGGTTGTTATGGTAACTCACCCAGCCAGGTGGCGATGAGCACGGCGTCAATCCCCTCAATGGGCTCGCAGATCCGGGACACCACCGGGTGCACCTGCTGGCCCAGGTAGTACTGCGTGTCCAGCGAGAGTCCAGCCTGCTTCTGCAGCTGCTCTAGAGCATACGCCCGCTGGCTCGGGCTGAGGTTCGACCCATCCTGAAAAACACCAATCAGCAGTCAGCTCAGTCCCGAGCAACCAATCAGCAGTCAGCTCAGTCCGGAAAAACCAATCAGCAGTGAATCAACATAGTATTGAAGCACCAGTAACCACTCCAGCTACACGGTCTTGAAAGACCTATCAGCGCTCAACTAGCAAAAATTAGCAGCCAGAAATAACTACATACAAAACATTGTTAAACACAAACGCACATATCCAAATTGGCGCAATGCATGTCAGAGGAGCTGATTGTCACTTAAGATGGACTGAAATGACAAACTTCACCAAATGAGCCATTCACTGAATGTTTCCATTAGCATTTAATATTTTAATGTTTGGGGGATGTTTCCTCTCGTTTGGTGGAGCGCCTCTCACCTGGCAGATGACGTAGGAAACGGTGTCCCCCGCTTTGACCCTGCGGCCGCCCTGGGAGTTCATCCACAGCGCCACGTGAACATGGGGCAGGCTCTTCTTATCAGGGTAGTCCTGGGGGTCCTTCGTGAGGGCCTGTACAAACACGCGCACAGAGATTACACACAGCGTACGCACAAACACACGCACACTGATTACACACAGGATACTCACAGCGTACGCACAAACACACGCACAGAGATTACACACAGGATACTCACAGCGTACGCACAAACACACGCACAGAGATTACACACAGGATACTCACAGCGTACGCACAAACACACGCACACAGATGACACACAGGATACTCACAGCGTACGCACAAACACACGCACACTGATTACACACAGGATACTCACAGCATACGCACAAACACACACACAGATTACACACAGGATACTCACAGCGTACGCAAAAACACACACACACAGATTACACACAGGATACTCACAGCGTACGCAAAAACACACGCACACAGATTACACACAGGATACTCACAGCGTACGCACAAACACACGCACACTGATTACACACAGGATACTCAAAGCGTACGCACAAACACGCACAGATTACACAGGATACTCACAGCGTGAACAAACACACGCACACTGATTACACACAGGATACTCACAGCGTACGCACAAACACACGCACACTGATTACACACAGGATACTCACAGCGTACGCACAAACACACGCACACTGATTACACACAGGATACTCACAGCGTACGCACAAACACACGCACGCACGCACACACACAAAAAGCTCCGGAGCATTAGAGCGCGCTGTACCGCAGCGCTGAGCTCTGTCACAAAGGGTCCTCACCTTGTGGATCTGGAACTGGGCTAGCGGGACGGTCCCGTTCACCACCTTCTCCCCCACCTCGATCATGTGCCTCTGGATGTTCTCCACGATGGTGTCTCGACTCTGGTCCGACAGGATCTGACCAATCACGTAACTGCACAAGAGCAGGAGGGCAGAGAGCAGTGAGGAGGAACAGCAGGATGACGCACAAGCATGAAAGAGTGGAGGCGTAGAAGTGTAAAACACTGAGCCATGAAGAAGTGTTTTCATTCTACATTAATGCTGCCTTAATTGGTTAAATTACTCATTAACTCATGAGTTAAAGCACAATACATATGCAACGGTTGTTATTTAGAAAACATAAATAGCTCATTATTATTTAATTTTTACTTTATATAAATTATGTGCAAACCAAAGGACTAATTCTGCAAATACTAGAGCTAATTAACTGAAGAGCAGAGGCTGCAGCAAAAACCAGCATATACACAGGAATGGAAGAGTGCAGTGACATGAGAGGAAGTAGAGAACGCTGGCGGAACCCTGCTCCGAGGCGCTTACTTCCCACACTCCTTTGCCAGGTCGCACCAGTCTCTGCGCACAATGTCCAGGCCCTTGAGCTCCTGCTTGGTGGTGTACTTCCCGTCTCCGCTGGACTCCACGCACAGGGCTGCGTACTTCTTCTTCTTCAGCAGGAGGAGAGACTTAAAGACACCATCGATATCGATCTCCAGCAGCTTGTACAGTTTATTCACCTCACTCTTCACCTAGATTAACATGAAGACAAATATTCACAAATACCACATTAAAATAACCATTAGCCCACATCAATATATACACACATGCTTATATCAAAAAAAAAAAATTATATTCCAACAAATACAGAACACATAAATATAAACATAAATAAAACAAATTAAAATAACCACCAACACATTAATATAGACACATTTCATTAATGACGATTGGTGCTTGATAATACATGAACATTAACAAGCGTATTTGCAGCACATTCCGATAAACACACACAGGCACACAAACGCAGGGTCTGCGCATCCAGTTCATCATGACTGAAAAAGCTGAAAGCTCCTCGATCCATCTCAGGGTGCTCGTACTTTACCTTGTTGCCAAGCTTGTACACCTCATCCAGGTTGTTGCTGTTGGTGTTGATCATGATGGAGTCTGTGTCTCCGTAGATAACCTCCAGGTTCATCTACAGGAAACAGGGAAAGTGTAGTCAACATCATGGAAAAGAGGTGAGAGTTAACGCTCCAACACAGGGTGCACCCAAAAGATACTACCTGCACAGCACTGCCTTGCTTAGCTGTTTTAGCCCACCCTAGTTTAGGCCAGCCTAGCCTAGCATAGCTAAGCCCAGTTTAGCCTAGCATTATCCTGCTCAGCTTAGCCTAGCATAGCCCAGCCCAGTTTAGCCTAGCATTGTCCTGCTCAGCTTAGCCTAGCATAGCCCAGCCCAGTTTTGCCTAGCCTAGTGTAGCCCTGCTCAACTCAGGCTAGCATAGCCCAGACTAGTTTAGCCTAGCGTTGCCCTGCTCAGCTAAGCCTAGCATAGCTAAGCCCAGTTTAGCCTAGCCTAGTGTAGCCCTGCTCAACTCAGGCTAGCATAGCCCAGACTAGTTTAGCCTAGCGTTGCCCTGCTCAGCAAAGCCTAGCATAGCTAAGCCCAGTTTAGCCTAGTCTCATGTAGCCCTGCTCAGCCTAGCCTAGCCTATCACAGCCCAGACCAGTTCAGCATAGTAAAAATAATGAGAAAATCTGATACAGCAGCACAATACTATCAAAGAGCACTGGAGGAGCTGAGTGGAGGGTGAACCCTCTGGGGATGGGCCTAAGTTCAGGGCTTACCCTCTGCACCATGTCCTTGGTGTGCATCAGGATCTGAAACACAAAAAAAAACAAAACATTAGCGTGACCGCTATCCACTACTTAAGGACATGCTAATGGGAAATGTAAAGTTTTTCACGTGCATGCGATTTAAACTCGGTTTTACGTGTTTGGATTAATGACCGTCCGCCTTCCACATCAGCAGAAGCATGTCCTGACAGGCAGATTTTTTAGCTGTTTTTTTAGCTAGACATCACACACTGCAGTTGAAAATATGAAAATATGAATACTGCGTTTGGGGAGTACAGTTTCCGGACCAGAGTTTTCACCAGCAAAGTGTGGTGAAAAGTAACAGCCCAACCAAAGCAAGGAACACACAGGAAGTGGCTTATTGCATCCCTGCAGGATGTTCTGGAGTCTTGACGCAATTGATGACAAAAAAAATGTGCGCGTATGTATGTGAGTGAGTGTGTGGACCACCACTCAATCCAAACCCCACCCTCGCTTGCTTCCAATACAGACTGAGCACAGCTGTGTGGAGAGCAAACAGGCCTAACAAAAAAAAAATTAGTTAAAAAAAAAAAAGAATTTAATTAGCAAATCTATTCAGTAATTCAACACTTAGCGGCAGAAAAAAGCCTCAGTGATTTCCTTTTAAATGAAGGATAATTGTCTAAGAGGGTTATTAACTGCATTGAAATGGGGCTCCAGATTCACTACACCGCCACAGTCATAATAACAGCTAATGACCTTAATCACGATCGATTTGTGCGTGACGGACGAGAGCCTCGCACCGAGGCCCGCGACGTTCGCGCTGGTGTGGGGGGGGGGGTGTTCGGGGGCTGCGGTTCCCGCCAGCTGCAGGGCCGGACATGCATCACGCAAACAGGTGCCAGAGAGGAACGTGTCCATGCGAGAAAGGGGGGGACGCTAATATGCTTACGCGCTAAGGGCGGTGGCGGCCAAGGGGCTCGGAGTGAGTGTGTGTGCGTGTGTGTGTGTCTAATTGGGAAAGTGCCTGTGAAAGTAAGAAAGAGTGTGTGTGTGTGTGTGTGTTTGTGTCTGTGCACGAGTGTGTGTGTGTGTGTGTGTGTGTAGTGTGTGTAGTGTGTGAGTGTATATCATGTGTGTCTGTGTGTGTGTATGCATGCATGCTTTGGTAAACATCAAGAATGAGCTGCTCAGACACTACATAGAGACACACACACACACACACACACACACACACACACTGTCAAAGGTACATGTCCTTGATGGAGGCGACTGCTAACGTGCTAATTGCAAGGACCTGTGGTGACAGACAACAGCAAAGCTCCTGGTGGGTAGTGGTGGGGGGTCAGACTCAAAAAACCAACATGACCCAGCCCCCATCCCACCCACTGAAGGGACTTACTCTCTATGCGCACATCATAACCCTGGCATAACCACTTTCAACAAGACTTGGAGGCCATCTTGAACAAAAAATTAAAAAATGTCAAATGAAATACAAAAATGAAAATATATACAAATGAAACAAGTTTAGCGATTACAATGATAGCGTTCATGCAGCCCATCTTTAAAACTGTAACAATATCGTAGATACAGATCTTGATCCAAAAAAAAAAAAAAAAAAAACATTAAACCGTCAATATGTCAGAGTATTGAACTCAGCTCAGACGCTTAACCCAAGAGCCTCCACAAGCCTGTTAATAACTCATAATATCATTTAACTTATGAGTTAATAACTCATAAGATTTCTGGAAAACATTTTAACAAAATCACAGAATCCCAAACTTGGTAAAACATTTGCATTTGTGCAGGCTAAATACACTTACCAAAACAGATAAAACCACATGTGAGCTCTACAGCTAAACTCCACTACGTTAGTGAGCCACTACCATTCAGTGACAGCTCCACCCACTTTCAATCAACCAACCGTTCATTTTTGCATAGAACCATTACAAAATACAGGGGAACAATCCACAGGAGGGATCAAAACACCATAGAACTCCATGCAATGCCACCAGTCTATTGACCAATCCCATGAAAAGGCAATCAAGGTAAGTTGTTGGATAATAAAAGGGAAGCACAAAAGAATGGCTCAATAACCTGAAGCACACTGGAGGAGAGTAGGCCAGCAGCCCACCCGAGGGTGGAGGGGGGGGGGGCAACTCAGGTGCAGTGAGGGCCAGCTCTGAGCCTGGATCACAATGGCGCTCATGACGGCAGTGAATAGAAATAGGAATACTGAAGGACCTGATGAGATCCCTGAGTATGGCGAGAAACGGGGACGGGGGGACGGGGGGGGTTACTCTCTCTGCAATGGTGCCAGAATCCACCAGTTTCCCACAATTCAGCAGTGGGAGGACAACAGACCTTGGGAGAAAGAGAGGGTGTGTGTGTGTGTGTGTGAGCATGTGAGAGAGAGCGTGCGTGCGTGCGTGCGTGCGTGTGTGTGTGTGTGTAAGAGAGAGAGTTTGAGTGAGCATGTGAGAGAGAGCATGTGTGTGTGTGTGTGTGTGTGTAAGAGAGAGTGAGTGTGTGTGTGAGCATGTGAGAGAGAGCGTGCGTATGTGTGTGTGTGTGTGTGTGTGTGTGTGTGAGTGTGAGCATGTGAGAGAGAGCGTGTGTGTGTGTGCATGCGTGTGAGCGTGAGCATGTGAGAGTGTGTGTGTGTGTGTGTGTGTAAGAGAGAGAGCGTGTGTGTGTGTGTGTGTGTGTGTGTGTGTGAGTGTGCGCATGTGAGAGAGAGAGTGTGTGTGTGTGTGTGTGTGTGTGTGTGTGTGTGTGTGAGAGACAGAAAGAGTGTGTGAGCATGTGAGAGAGAGCGTGTGCGTATGGTTGTTGGCGCGCCCCAGCCCAGCCCAGCCCAGCCCAGGCGGGGTGACCTCTGAGGCAGAGGGACTGGGGCAGGTGCGGGCTGTCAGGCGGGGGAGACGGCGTTAATCTGGATCCTCTGAGGGGCAGAGCTGCATCTTGTCAACAGCAATTGACCCCCCCACACCACGACCCCCCCTTCCCCCCCACACCAGACTGTATCCTTTCACAGAGCAAGGACACAGCCCTGCTACTCCAGAGCTGCCTTGCATCTCCTTGAAACTTGAGGGGGACTTAGAGATAGTTTATTAGGTGCTGCATTCTTTGGGGAGGGGCATTCCCAGTGATCATAGACTGATCCTTTCAGCCTATTAGCCCCCCTCCCAAAAAAAAACCCCTACGCCACCCCGAACGAGTCAAAACAACAGATATATGAGGGAAGAGCTCCTGATAACTCGTGGAGGCCTGGAGAATGAGTACAGATTAGTGTCACAGTCTCTGACAGGTGCTAGCCTGTTTCAATTCCAGCCCATAAACCTTCCATTTGGCCTTGCATAGAGAATTAGCCCCTCTATTAGCCTGCAGCCACTTAGCGCCGCGCTACAGCCTTACAATTGGCGCTAATTAGCACACGCAGCCACACCGCAGCTCTATCAGCCGGCACATAGAACCATGCTATAAGCCCTCACTTTACACTCATTCACTCTGCAGTTGTTGAAGCACATGCGCTAATGTCAGGCTACAGTAACTTCCCTGTATGTTAAGCCCATCACTTAGCACTCATTAGGCAGTACAGTCCTTCAGTACTTCTGTTAACCTGCAGTTCAGCCTCTTTGTACTTCCATTAGCTTTCAGTCACTTAACACCTCTGCTAAACACGCTCACTTTACACTGATATGCTGGAGTCAGTGTGGTTAGGAACTTGGGTTAGCCTAGTGCTTCTACTTACCTTTGTGAATTGCCCCTTAGCACTACAGAATTCCTTTATCGCTTAGCATTATCATTAATGATCACATTAGAACTCTTTAAATATACACGTTACTCAACAACCCTCAGGGCAATTTTGTACAGTTTAGAATATTTTCGGCCTTCCAGATTTTTCCTTTTTGACAATTTTCTGTGAGCAAGTGCATTTCATTTTATTTCTTTTTTTTTTTTTTTTACCAGAGAGAGAGAGGGCAAGAGAGAAGGGGGGAGAGAGAGAGGTGGAAGGACCCTTCAGCGATGACTGAGCCAATTGTCAACTTGTCTGCTCAGATCCTCTCCGTCTCGCGTACGCCAGTCCATGTGAAGTTAAGTCGCAGCTGTCATTAACCTTTGACCTTGGGGGGCACAGGAGTGCGCTGATATTTTGACAGGGTGGACAGCTGTGGGGACGGCCGAGGGAGAAAGACGAGTCGTTTGACCGTGGTCCCGGAATGCCTGTGGTGGCGCGAGCCTGGGGCTCGTCTTTAAACGCAAGCCGACCCTTCGCATTCCGAGCCAATCAAAACACTGCGCAGCAGGGTGCCTCTCCCCACAGGTCCCCCTGCAATCCTACACCCCAAAACAACAGCGCTGCTATGGCTTTTGCTATACACCCAATGCTACACTGCTAACAGGTACCCTGGCAATCCTATACTCTGAAACCACAGTGCTGCTATGGCTATCGCTATACTCCCAATGTTACACTGCTAACAGGTACCCCTGCAATCCTATACTCCGAAACCACAGCGCTGCTATGGCAATCGCTATACTCCCAATGCTACACTGCTAACAGGTACCCTGGCAATCCTATACTCCGAAACCACAGCGCTGCTATGGCAATCGCTATACTCCCAATGCTACACTGCTAACAGGTACCCTGGCAATCCTATACTCCGAAACCACAGCGCTGCTATGGCAATCGCTATACTCCCAATGCTACACCACTAACAGGTACCCCTGCAATCCTACTCCCCAAAACAACAGCACTGTTATGGCTATCGCTCTACTCCCAATGCTACACTGCTAACAGATACCCCTGCACTCCTGCACCCCAAAACAACAGCACCGCTATGGCTATCACTATACTCCCAATGCTACACTGCTAACAGATACCCCTGCACTCCTGCACCCCAAAACAACAGCACCGCTATGGCTATCACTATACTCCCAATGCTACACTGCTAACAGATACCCCTGCACTCCTGCACCCCAAAACAACAGCACTGCTATGGCTATCACTATACTCCCAAAACTACAACACTAACAGGTACCCCTGCAATCCTACACAATGATATCACAGTGCTGCTACACTGCAAATGCTAAACTGCTATCGTTATACTACCAATGGTACACCACTAACAGGTACCCCTGTAATCCTACACCCCAATGCGTCAGTGCTGCTGCACTGCTACCACTAAACTGCTATCGCTATATTTCCTATGCTTCACTGCTAACAGGTACCCCTGTGATCTTTAACACAGATGCTATGGAGCAGCTACACTGCTACCGCTAAACCACCATCACTACACTGCTAATGGGTAGCCAGCTACCATTCACAACAATGCAGTGTAGCTACACCTCTTTTGTTGCATTGCTAAATGGGTATTTCTACAAACCAACCCCTCAATACCAGAGTCTTTATCACCTACACAACACTCCTATATTGACAGGGCTAACACAACTTAAAGCCACAACAAAACTCTACAACTCTGAAACAATACCACCTGTGAAACAGGGGCCTCCCAAAACCTCTGACCAAAGGGAAACAGAGCTGTACTCACCACTAGGGTCAGACACCAACAGCACCAGTAATTTACACACAGTGATGCTGACCCTGGATCAGTCTGATTAGACTTGTGGTTAAGACTGGGCATTGGGTCAGTTTTAAAAATCTGACCCGAGATAAACACTGGGGCATGTCCCCTAGAGTGCAGTTTAGATGTCTGAGCAGCACTGGTGTTGAAATTCATTATTAACTGATGGATTTGACTAATTTGGCACGCACCAGAGGGCCGACCCACCCTTCAAAGGGGCTGAATTTGGCCCGCAGGCCGCAGCTTGGGGACGCCGGCGGTAAAACCACATCACATGATAATGGGCATGGAGGAAGAGACCACAGCACTGACAGACTCCCATTCTCTCTCCACCTCCCATTCCCTCGCTCTCTCTCTCTCTCTCTCTCTCCCGGTCCCTCGCTCTCTCGCTCTCTCTCTGTCTCTCTCTCTCCTGTTCCCTCGCTCTTTCTCTCCCTCCCTCCCTCTCTTCTCCTCTCTCTCTCCTGTTCCCTCTCTCTTTCTCTCTCCCTCCCATTCCCTCGCTCTCTCTCTCCCCCTCCGGAGGAGTGAAAGTCACTGATTCTCACAGGGGAGCTCTCTCAAACACATCCGGTGACCGAATGAACGTTCCCCTAGTGTATTTCACTGCTGCCAGTGTTCTGTATCCACACTTACACTCAGCAGATGCCCTCGTCCAGAATGACTTCCACACTATCTATTCATACAGCGGAGTGTTTTCACACTTTCCCCAAACTAATTCAGGTTAAGTGCCAGAACCTGGTCACAAGTCCAGCTTCCTAACCGTAACTACACTGATGTCCTGTTATACGACATATACATACCTGCACATACACACACAGACACTTACACACATGACACTGGACACTGCCGGCTATTTTTTCGAAAAAAAAAGCAAGAGCAACAAAGAACAGCACACTGTGAGGCTGTCCAGGCTGAGGGCCACTGCTCTGCCAACACTTCCATTTTGCGTTTTTGTTTTTATATATATAAACAGGAAGGAAGCAGAGGGGGGGTGACTTAGGAATTCAGAGAGGTAGCTTGAACAGTAATGCCCCCCCACCTGTATACCATCACAGACAGAATAGCTACAGCACACCAGTAACATAAGCTAGTACACCACGAGTAGCAAATTTGTTTTTGAGAGGAAGTGAGAAAACTGACTTGTATGGAGCAAATAAGCCTACTTTCCCTGACTTGGGTCACTGTGTAACATCGTATTTAAAGTAGAGGATGTGGTATGCAGCTAGAAAAATGTCAGAATGACTCGAGTGGGCGTTTAAAGTGCAGAGCGCCACTGCCATCACCCTGCGTAAAATATGAGCGATCGGGACAGAGCGGGGAATGTTCTCTGCCATGACAAACGCTTGACAAATGCGCAGTTACATCAGACCACCCCCCGCCCCGCCCACGGGACCGGGAACAGGGCCGTCTCCCAATAAGGACCTGGGTGCCCTGCTGGTTAACCCCGCTACCGGCCGAAACCCAAAAATATTCAATTACAGCACTCAGTCACCGCCGCTCGCCTGTCCCGACTATTTGTTAAGTCAACTGATATCTGGGACTAATCCCTCTGTAAACCCAGGGGCCGCAGTCCCTGTAACAATGCGTCGCATGACAGCCCCACCATCGCAACCGATCAGGGACCAACACCACCGCGTCTTATTCTCGGAAGTTTAAAGGTGACCTTCTGCGATTCTGGGAGGTGGCAAATAAACGGACGAGCTTGCAGGCCAGAATCTGCTTCACCCCCGCCCACCCCAGAGTGCCACGCGCGCACACAGACACACGCACGCACAGAATCACACAAGCTCTCAGTTACACTGTTTCATTTCCACACACAAAAGATAAAGGCTTAATTTCACTCTGGTGGGGAGAGAGAGAGAGAGAGACACCTATGCTGGCACTGGCAGAGGTTAAAGGTCAGATGGCTGCACGGCTCTGCAGAATGGCGTAACTTAATTAACCTTCACTGGCAGGGAGCAAATCAGCAGCCAGCCACCCCCCAACACACACACACACACACACACACACACACACACACACACACACACACACACACACACACCACACACACACACACACACACACACACACACACACACAGGCACAATTCATGGATCACACTTGTTCGCTAACCTTCAAACCACCCCAAAAGGAAACGCACACACGGCTAGGACTGCTGGCTATCCCACAAAACAGCCAAATAAAATGCAGGAACATCAATCAAGCCACTGCCCATGTAACCAACTCCCAAACCACACTACACTTAAAATACCACAGCAAATGTGCCAGACAGAGTGCGAGACACAGACATGTGTGTGTGTGTGTGTGTGTGTACGCACATGCGTGTGTGAGGAGGTGTGAAGGGGATGTACCGACCTCACCAGAACAAATGTTTCACCTGTGCTTCTCCGAAAAGGCTGAGGGTCAAACGACTGCAAGTGTTTAACAAAGCAGTTAAAGGCAATCCAGACTCACCCCGGTTTCCCAGCCCGCACAAGATCTCCGCTTTCTGCTCTCCTCCCGGCTGACCGCCCACTCGGCCGATTCAAGCTGAATCCGATTTACCAAACATGTTAAACTGATGAAGCCGGATAAGTTCACGCAGTGTCGCTAACTCGGGGATTTTAGGTCAGATTACTGGGCCGAAGGTCGAAGACAATGAACACCTAGTGTGTACGCTGATTTCATGGGTGAGCTCGGGTACAGACAGCAGACCCATGGGCCAAATTGTTCTGTTTAGTTATGTGCACATGTCCTGACCTCCACTAATACATAATTACCCTCCGTATCTTCTGCCCCTAAACTGCATCAGCATTAAAATAAAACCAAAATGTGCCATGGTTTACGTTGTATAAAACAGTCATTTGGAAACTTTGACACATTTACAGATTAACAGCACAGGGTCAAACAGCCAGAATTTCATTCAGCGTGGTCTATGAGAGGGGGCAAAAAAGGCATGGGAAAAATTGCATTCTGGGAAAATGAGGTGGTTAGGGTGCGCTTTCGAACCCCTCCCTGACACCTGTAATTCTGCTCATACTGATTTCTCTGAGCTAAGGTCACCCACTTTCCTGTCAAAACTGCCCACTCAGCCCATGGACTGTTTGAGCCAGGAAAGCGCGGCTCAACGTCACGTTCGATATCGGCAATGATGCGATCATGCTAGATAAAAGGAAGCTACCTGCGAACCCGCTGCCCCTCAAATTGACCGCACCAAGTTGGCCTGAGGAGGCTGGAGGGAACCGGAGAGGCAGTACCCCTGGCTGGAGAGGCCGCACATGCCGGACACCACCCGAGTCCTGGAAGTGACAGTGGAAAGCCTCGTGGCTCGGACACACACACCGACACACACCCACCGACACTGGCCCGATGGTGGACAGGGGGCTGCTGTTTTAAGATTTTTTTTTAAACCTCAAAAAAGCAAAAATATGAAATAAAATTAGGTGGGTGAAGTTGGCCTCAAGGCCACAGGTAGGTTAGCAACACCGTCAGTAGTTGGAAGCTCGTTGCTCTGTGCTGATCTGCCCTTACAGTTACCCACCCCCCAACCCCCACCACACCGAGCAATTCATTTGCGCGGCGGCTGAGAGGCGTTTAACACCCTTCCCAGAACAGTGTTGTCAGCTCTATTAATAAACGAAGGGTGTTGGAGGGGTGAAATATGGCCGCGGAGTGTCAGCACCCCGAAATCCGTCCCCGCCCCCCCTCCAGCGCCAAACAGGACAGGGAAACCTACAGCAGGGGAGGGCTGGGGGGGCGGGGTGATAGCGATTAAACAGAGGTCAGTTTCACTGCTTAAGGTCTGTCCCTCCCAAGCAGTTACCCTTAGCGACTGTAACCATGAACATACTGCAACATACTGGTCTGTAAGCTAACGCAGCCACGAGGCCCATCGCCCTGCGGTCGCCCTGCGGTCTGTAAGCTAGCGCAGCCACGAGGCCCGTCGCCCTGCGGTCGCCCTGCGGTCTTGTAAGCTAGCGCAGCCACGAGGCCCGTCGCCCTGCGGTCGCCCTGCGGTCGCCCTGCGGTCTGTAAGCTAGCTCAGTCACAAGGCCCGTCGCCCTGCGGTCTGTAAGCTAACGCAGTCACGAGGCCCGTCGCCCTGCGGTCTGTAAGCTAACGCAGTCACGAGGCCCGTCGCCCTGCGGTCTGTAAGCTAACGCAGTCACGAGGCCCGTCGCCCTGCGGTCTGTACGCTAACGCAGTCACGAGGCCCGTCGCCCTGCGGTCTGTAAGCTAGCGCAGTCACGAGGCCCGTCGCCCTGCGGTCTGTAAGCTAGCGCAGTCACGAGGCCTGTCGCCCTGCGGTCTGTAAGCTAACGCAGTCACGAGGCCCGTCGCCCTGCAGTCTGTAAGCTAACGCAGTCACGAGGCCCGTCACCCTGCGGTCTGTAAGCTAACGCAGTCACGAGGCCCGTCGCCCTGCGGTCTGTAAGCTAACGCAGTCACGAGGCCCGTCGCCCTGCGGTCTGTAAGCTAACGCAGCCACGAGGCCCGTCGCCCTGCGGTCGCCCTGCGGTCGCCCTGCGGTCTGTAAGCTAGCTCAGTCGCGAGGCCCGTCACCCTGCGGTCTGTAAGCTAGCGCAGTCGCGAGGCCCGTCGCCCTGCGGTCTGTAAGCTAACGCAGTCGCGAGGCCGGTCGCCCTGCGGTCTGTAAGCTAACGCAGTCACAAGGCCCGTCGCCCTGCGGTCTGTAAGCTAACGCAGTCACGAGGCCCGCCCTCGCCCTAACGCAGTCACGAGGTCGCCCTGCGGTCTGTAAGCTAACGCAGTCACGAGGCCCATCGCCCTGCGGTCTGTAAGCTAACGCAGTCACGAGGCCCGTCGCCCTGCGGTCTGTAAGCTAACGCAGTCACGAGGCCCATCGCCCTGCGGTCTGTAAGCTGACGCGGTCGCAAGGCCTGTCATGTACCTGTCAAAAAACAGCGTTTCAAATGAGTCACAGTGAGCCATGATGGAACTTTATTCACTCTCACATTTTAAAGAAATGTAAAAAAAGAAATTTTAAACAACTTTCAATTATTCAGAATCAAAACCTGAAAAACACAGATATACATCACACAGAGAAGCACCCAAACAGACAGATAAAGACACTCGCTCACAGACACACGCACACGCTCACACACTACAGCCACAGAGCGCAGTCACACTCGGGCTGGGAGTTGGGCAGCCTGCTGCACAGATCATCAGGAACACGACCCCCGACCCCCTCGGCCCCAGGGCTATTTCCGACACCCCTAAACTAACAGGCATCCCTGGCACTCCATCAAAGGCAGACCGGCGTGCGGCCAGCCCTGCCAGAGAGCCGTCATCAGCCCCACTCTCCCAGGACCTCAGAGCCGCTGCAGCCCCCGGACGGAGCCCCCAGCCTGGGGATAATCCGGCCGGACGCTCCACACCGCTGGAGGAAACCGGACAGCCCCCCACCCCCCAGGGAGGCCTTATTGTTCCCCGTCTTCAGGTTTCACACTGCTGCCCCGACATCCTGCCACACACTCTGGATCTTAATGGTCAAGAGTGCACCCCCCCCATCTTGGCACACACCACCCACGTAAATCCCCAAACGGAGCTGCAGACTGGAACAGGAGAGACTGGGAAAGCCATAGAGGTATGTTAGGTCTGCACTGCCCTCTACTGGCTGAGAGAGCACTCAGCCGCCCCAGCCCAAAATAGGCATCACACCCTCTTCAGTCACATCCAGCAACTGCAACATACGAGTCGCCTTGCCAAAACAACAGATTACGAGCTTGTGTGATTCTGGGTGTGTGTGTGTGTGTGTGCGTGCGTGTGTGCGTGAGTGAGTAGGTACCTCTCGGCCCTTGTGGGTGACCAGCGCGGCGAGCGGTTTGGCGTAGAAGCGGCTGAAGGAGAACCCCAGGCAGCCGTACATGCTGTTAGCCGTCAGCTTCAGAGCCTTCTGTCTGATATCATACTGCAGGGGGCGACAGAGAGCACATACATTACAGCACAGCTCGTACACCACAGGGGGTGACCAAGGTATGCTATTTATTACATTTCAGAGCTGATACAGGGTGTAGTTTGTGTGTGTGAATGTATGCACAGCTGGAATCTATGTGTTGAAGAGCATGCGTGTACAGGTGTGTCTACCTGCAGACAGAGCTGGGTACAGGTGTGTTTACCTGCAGGTACATGTCAGGGTGCAGGTCTGGCTGCTTCATCAGCTGTTTGACCTGCTTCCTCCTCTCCACCAGCTTGCGGATCTCTTTGGGCAGAATCCCCATCTCTAAGTCTGGGTCCGGAAGCTCAGGGATATCATCGGTGTCCTCCTCCTGTTAGCACAGGCACAGCGCATTCAGTCAGGGATATCTGTGTTAACTACCTCACAAGCACACCAACGGCCACATGCATGTACACTTGAAAAAATACATGCATACACACACACACCACACACACACACACACACACCACACTCTCTCACACTCTCTCTCACACACACACACACACACTCTCTCACACACTCTCTCTCACACACACACACACAACACACACACACACACACACACACACACACACCTCACACACACACACACACACACCTCTCTCTCACACACACACACACACACACACACACACCTCTCTCTCTCTCACACACACACACACACACACACACACACACACACACACTCTCTCTCTCTCTCTCTCTCACACACACACACACACACACACACACACACACACACAGTCACACACACACACAGTCCTCTCACGCACGCACGCACGCACGCACGCACGCACGCACGCACGCAAGCACACACACCTCTGCCCTCTTGCGGGATCCGGGCCCCTCTCTCTGCACTGTGGTGAAGCATATGTTGAACTCCTGGATGATGGAGGGGTACAGACTGTTGAAGTCCAGCAGCAGAATGAACTTGTCATAGAAACCTGTGGGGGAAACATGCAGACGGACAAACAGAAGAACAGACAGACATTACTACTGCACAGACAGGGACCCCCCCTCCCCCTCCCCCTCTCTGCTCCCCCAGAGCCAGACTAACAGACACGCCCCACTCACCCACTTTAGGGTCCAGAACCAAGCCCCCAGCGTAGGCCGCCTTCTTCCTCACCTTCCTGGATTTGCCCTTCCCCACGTCCACATCATCCTCTTCCTCACCCTGAGCGCAGAGCACAAATGTTCATTGGTTCGTTTAGCATTTAGTTGTTTATTTTCCTATCGCTGAGCTGAAGGTCTGGGACAGTGCATGGATCTGTAGCCCGTGAGCTGGCCTGCTCGGTGTGAGTGATGCAGGGTTTGTGTGATGTGTCAGGGGTGTTCTGTAACCCAGGTGTCACCGAATGAACTCTGCCAGCCTCAGGTGTTTATGAGAGCGCTGTACGAGACTCAGGTATGCTAACAAGTGCTACTGACACTCAGGTGTGTTAATGAGTGATATGTACATTATTGCGGTGTATGACTGCACTGTACCAGGTCTTGTTGGGGCTTCTTAAAGAACTGCTTGTCGGGCACGATGTAGTTCTTCTCGTGGAAGGCGTGGAGCAGCAGAAACTCGTTCCTCTCAGAGCGGCCTCCCATCAGGGTACGAGACTGCGGACAACACAGTGTGACACCACCTCAGTGAAGGACAGGTATAAGTGCAGAGGTAAAGACAGGTAAAGGTGTAGCTCAGGGGTAGCACAGGTGATCAGGTGTGTTTTGGACAGGTAAAGATGTAACTCGGTTGCAGAACAGCTGCACAGGTGAGTGCAGGACAGAGGATAAAGGTGTAGTTGTAGGATCAGGTGTAGTCACGCTGTAGGAGCAGGTGTAGTTCTCACCATGACGTTGCCAGCGATGCTGGTGATCTGCAGAGCCAGAGGCAGAACATTCAGCTCGCACATGATCTGCAGGATGTACTTTGCATCCATCCAGGTGAGCTCCAACAGGTGCATCAGGTGAGGGGAGTCACTGTGGAGTCAGAGACAGGAGAACCAATTAAGAACTGGAGACAAAATAACCACTCACAAGCTGCCACCTTTTCAAAAATTACAATTAATTTTAAAAATACGGAGTATTCATTACAGGGTTCACAAATCAGGTTCAGTCTACCCACACCTGCACGCACTAGTTCACCTGTGGAAAGCCTCCCTCACCTGTAGAAGTTCTTGAGGTTCTCGGGGGGAATGGCACTTCTCTCAGCCTTCAGCACCTGGGCCACCAGCTCAGTCAGGTGATAGCTCTTACAGCGAATCAGCTCTTTGGCTGAGATCTCCACGTCACACACCATCCGGCCACAGGTGGCGCTCTTCTCTGCAAAACTGCCACGGCCCTGGATAACAACACAGTCACAGTGAGTGATAGAGTGAGAGAGACAGAGAGAGAGAGAGAGAGAGAGAGAGAGTGAGAGTGAGTGAGTGAGTGAGTGAGTGAGTGTGTGTGAGTGTGTGTGTGTGTGTGTGTGTGTGTGTGTGTGTGTGTTTTAGTGTGTGTGTGTGTGTGTAGTGTGTATGGTCTTACCCCCAGTTTGGGCATGTTAGCGCGCCGTAGGCGGCCCATCTTGGACCAGTGCGGGACCTTGCACACACTGATCCTCTGCAGAAGCACTTCCAGGTCAAACCCGTAGATGTCGTGACCCTGAGAGAGACAGGAAGCAGCTTAGCAAGCGGGAGGCGGTTTACAGGGAGGGACAAACACGATCTGAACCCCAAGCTACATGATCTTACTCACTAACGAATGCATTAATTAGTAATTAGACTTATTATTATTTATTTGATATTTAATTCGGCACCAAAGGCCATCTCATGGCAAGATCATGGTAAAACCTCGATAAATAAAAAAAAAACAATCAATAAATAAAGACAAAACAGACAATAAGAATACAAATATACTCACAGGATAATACAAACCTTATACAGCACAAAGAAAAGAAAAAAATATTCTGAATACAAATGTATTTGTGATAAAAATTCTAAATTTTTTTCCTGGAGGTACCTTAGTGAAAATATCTTTCAAAGATCTTTCAAAATAAAACCTTTGCCTAATGGCAGTAAAAGCAGAACAGTTTACCAAAACATGTTTTAGAGTCAATTGAATCTTACAAGAGTCACACAGTGGTGGTTCTTCCCCTTAAGTAAATGTGCATGCGTACGATGTGACAGACCTATTCAACATCTTGTATAAATAATTTGATCCCATCAAGTTTTAAAAAAGAACACAGGTTCCTGTGTTGTAATTAGACTTAACGAATGCAGGTGACCACATTTCGCATTGGCCAGAGAAGAAGATGCTTTCCAAACTGCAGATTGTGACGTTAAGCAGATTATCGTCAGGATGAGATCGGGGGCCCAAGCTGGAACTAAAGCGCAAACTCAGCCAAAGCACCGACTCACCACCACCACGTCTGGGTCGATCTTGTGCATCTTGGCCAGGAAGAACCCAAGCAGCGTGCGCTCTGTGGCAGCGATCTCAACCTTCCCGTTCTGAGAGAGAGAGAGCGAGAGAGACAGACAGAGGAAGGGAGAGAGGGGGAGAGGGAGAGAGACACAGACAGACAGAGACAGAGAGGGAAAGAGAGAGAGTTTCTATCACTGTTGACACAACATTGCTGCTAATATATTTGTGTGTCCCTTTTCTGACCTAGGATTTGGCAATGCAAATGTGTACTTTTGTCATGCCAATAAAGCATTTTGAATTGAATTGAATTGAATGATTCACACTGCAGTGGTTTGGTTTTGGTTTCAGGAGCAGAGAGCTTTTGCCAATAAAGCAATTTGAACTGAACTGAACTGAACTGAACTGACAGGGAGAGCGAGACCGACAGCGTTTTGATGATTCTCTCTGGAGTTTTGGATGCAGAGGTACCTGCCTGCTGCAGGTGTGAGAGGTGAGGTGTGAGAGGTGCCAGAGGTACCTGCCTGCTGCAGAGGTACCTGCCTGCTGCAGGTGTGAGAGGTGTGCCAGAGGTACCTGCCTGCTGCAGGTGTGAGAGGTGTGCCAGAGGTACCTGCCTGCTGCAGGTGTGAGAGGTGTGCCAGAGGTACCTGCCTGCTGCAGGTGTGAGAGGTGTGCCAGAGGCCAGAGGTACCTGCCTGCACCAGGTGTGAGAGGTGTGCCAGAGGTACCTGCCTGCACCAGGTGTGAGAGGTGTGCCAGAGGTACCTGCCTGCACCAGGTGTGAGAGGTGTGCCTGCAGAGGTACCTGCCTGCTGCAGGTGTGAGAGGAGGTGCCTGCTGCAGAGGTACCTGCCTGCACCAGGTGCCTGCAGCAGGTGTGAGAGGGTGTCAGAGGTACCTGCCTGCCTGCCAGGTACCTGCCTGCTGCAGGTGTGAGAGGTGTGCCAGAGGTACCTGCCTGCACCAGGTGTGAGAGGTGTGTCAGGAGCGCACTCACCTTTCTCCGTGTGTCAGAGGCGCATCCTTGAAGTGCCGCTGCAGGGGAAGATGCAGTCCTTTCTCGCGCATCCTTACTGATCACTACTGATCACTGCAGCACAGAGCACACACAGCAGAGAACACAGGGTCACCTCGGTGTGTGTTTACATGGCTCTGTGTGTGTGAGTGTGTGTGTGTTTACATGGCTCTGTGTGTGTGTGTGTGTGTGTTTACATGCCTCTCTGTGTGTGTGTGTGTGTGTGTGTGGGATGGGGGTATACTCACCGCAGAAGTGTGTCTGAAAGGGGGGCTGTGGGGGCTTTGTCCAGGGGGAAACTATGATGGACGAGGGCAGCCAGAGACATGATCTGCAACACAACAACACTGTTATAAAACTACTCACTGTGTGTGTGTGTGTGTGTGTGTGTGTGTGTGTGTGTGTGTGTGTGTGTGTGTGTGTGTGTGTGTGTGTGTGTGTGTGTGTGTGTGTGTGTGTGTGTGTGTGTGTGTGTGTGTGTGTGTGTGTGTGTGTGTGTGTGTGTGTGTGTGTGTGTGTGTGTGTTACTCACCTCGTTGTGGTGTGTCTTGGCGTTCTGTATGGTCTTCATGCTGATGGACATGATAACTAGAGGAGGGGGGGGCAGGTCCTTCACCACAGTCAGCAGGTCACTCCTCAGGGCCAGCGCCTCCACCTTACACCAGCTCACCGGCTGGCTGCTCAGCTCTGCCAGGGTCAAAGGTCAAAGGTCAAGGTAACACACACAGATACACACAACGACAGGGCCAGAAAGCAAGGAACAGGGCCATGTTCCATTCTGCATAAGTGAAGGCTAGTTATAAGACATGGCAAGTGCAGTCACCATTTTGTCTGTCATGCCTTTTCTGGATTTCAACTATGCAAAATTCAGCTTTCTAATATAAGCCTCTGGCATGTCCCTATGTAATGACATGGTCAAATATTCACGCTCTTCATTCCCAGGGAATTAGTACAGAATCTGGTTAAGATTTAAACTGCACTGTGTGTGGTGTGTTTGTGTGTTTGTGTGTGTGTGTGTGTGTGTGTGTGTGGTGTGTGTGTGTGTGTGTATGAGTGTGTATGAGTGTGTGTGGTGTGTTTGTGTGTTTGTGTGTGTGTGTGTGTGTGTTGTTGGGTGCGTGACTCACGGGGCGTCTTCACGTCCAGCCAGCAGGGACCACGGATCCTTCTGCTGAGCAGGAGGTGCTCCAGGCTGGAGGTGTTTGTGCCAAAAACGTGGGAGAATGTCGCCCCCTTCAGGTCGGAGGGCAGCGCGGGCATCTCAGCCTTAGAGAGACAGAGAAATAACTCAGATACCGGTATCACAGCTGTACACAAACACACAAACAAACCCCAACACACATGCTAACAAAACACACACATGGTTACACACACAGACTCCAAAAGCACCCATGCATGCACATAGGAGCAGTTCTACTTTAATTCCCTATCCAACATGTTCTTTACAGTATATATTTTTATAGTACTCCCAATGATGATATAAATGTGAATCAAAGGTAGGGTGGACAACTGGATGAATGTGAAACAGGGTGAAGGATAAATTGTGGGAAAAACAGGCTGAAAGAGCAGGGTCACTCACTGAGTATCGGACTTCAAGGTACTCAGACTGGGTGGGCACGTCGGGGATCTCAAAGGCGTAGTTCTTCTCCACTTTCTGAGAGAGAGCAAGGACAGGTGTGGGATTAGGTGTGCCTCTCCATCGCTCTGAGGTCACATGGCTGAGTGACACACCTGCTCACCTTAGACTTGAACTTCATGATTTTGAATTTCTCGGAGAGCTGGTTGAACTCCTGATAGACGTCCATGATGCTCACCAGCGCGTCAGTCTCCTCCCCCGTCGCCATGTTCACTTTCTGTCAATCAAACAATAAACCAATCAAATGGCCGACTGACCAAATGAGCCAAACCAACCATGCAAATCCCAGCCTGTCAATAAACAACTACTCTACCAATGCAATCCACCTGTCCACTTTTCTTCTGCAGTCGTAAACAAAATTCTTACACAAAATTTGATGCAGTTTTTTTGTTCTGCTTGAAAGTGGAAATTCCATTTACAAATCACACCTTCTCACGGGGCAGCAGATACATGGTCCGCTCAATGTTCTTCACCGCCACGCAGCAGCTGACGTGCGTCTTAGCTGACTCGATCCACACCTTCCCGAACAGGTACACCACACCTGCAGCAGAGAGAAAAGGGGCGGAGTCAGGGTGAACACAATCTGGACCTTAAACGCTTCCTCTTCCCCTTGGGTCACCAGGGAAAGACACTCGCGAGGAAGCACTGTGTGTTTGGCGCTCAGAAGCCTGCGGTGTGCTGTCTCAGGCCCTCAGTTTTCAGTAGGTTACAGAATCAAACCCAGGATAATGCATGCACATCCAGCCCAAGATACATATGACGTCATCAGTTCCAAATATGCTGAAATATGGCGGCTTTCCAGCGGTAACAAACTGAATTGGTGGGGGCTACTGAAGTCTCCAGGACCCAGGTTAGTCTGATTCAGACACAGCAGAGTGGCAGGGGCCTAACACAGAGACCGTGGGGTTAGGGGCTCACCTGGCTGGCTGTACTGGGACTCACCTGGCTGGCTGTACTGGGACTCACCTGGCTGGCTGTACTGGGACTCACCTGGCTGGCTGTACTGGGACTCACCTGGCTGGCTGTACTGGTCCTCGAAGGCGTCCAGCCAATAGAAGCGGAAGGTCTTCTCACCCTCTGGGCCGTCCACCAGGGGGAGCTGGCTGGAGTCCACCTGCACCTCAGCGATGGGCTCACCAGCACCATCCTCATCCACACCTGCCCAGCACGACACACCTGGGTCACCCAGCCTGGGGGGTCAGATTGAACACCCACTGAGATACAGGTGACACCTTTCAGCTACACATCACATCCTGTGGTTTCCGCACATGGATCAAAGCACTAAGCTGAGCGTGTGAAAGTGTGAGAATCTCAGCCCTAAAAAGCTGTTTTTCTCATTTACTCCATGAGTTTTTAAAAGTGCAGCCGCTGTCGGGGCAGAGAGGAGAGGGTCCGTCTCAAGGCCGAGGGTGGGGACAGTGTCGGAGCAGAGAGGAGAGGGTCTGCACTCACTGAAACACGGGGTCTTGGGGCTCCGTCTTCACCTCCTGCTTCAGCGCTGTTTGAGGCTCCGGGTGCACCTCCTCTTTCACCTCCTCTTCCTCTCCTCCCACCTCCATGGGCTCATCGAAGTCCCCCTCATCAAACTGTAGGGACTCCTCGTCTGCTCCTGCTGTCAAACACACACACACACTCTGCTGTCAAACACACACACACTCTGCTGTCAAACACACACACACATGCACACATAAACACACTCTAGCACTACAACATGGTTCTGTGAGCCCATCTCCATTGTGAGCTTACCTTCAGCTGCTTCCTCCACCTTCACCCTCTTACTCTGAGGGGTCACAGCAGCCTGGGAGGGAGGGGGCCGAGGCGGGGCCACGGGGCCGAGTCTGCCTGCTGCACCCCCTGTTCTGACCTTTGACCCAGAGAGGGGAGAGTCCTGCTGATATCACAGAGACACAAACAGACAAAACAGTTTTCCCCGAGACCAATCACACCAGCTGGGAAACACGACACACACAGCTAAGACAAAAACATTACAAACAATTCTATTAGTGAACTGAACAATCATACAATACACAATTTTTACACAACACAGGCAGCTTTGTAGATGTGACACAAATGCTGCACACTGACCCTCCATTAAGCTAATGAACATCTTTCGCTCAGAAAACAATCACTGAGTGGCTGCAGTCACACAGTACCTTTGGGGTTTGGGGCCGGAGCGAGAAGGGGTTTTGGGGTAACCCCACGGGCTTCTTCTTCTTCAGGGTGATAACAGGCGGAGGGGTGAGCACAGCAGGTTTCTGTGGAGGATGGGAGAGAGACCCAATTCATCTACACTGCACCCCAGCAGAGCCGCAAACAAGCAAACATGTCTGACAGACGCAAACCGCCTCTACGCATATTTCAGTTCAGAGCTTAGGCACCGAGTTACTGCCCAATCAGCCGCTCCTTTCACACAGGAGATGGAATCTAAGAGCTAATGTTACATAATCTGCATAATGTCACATAAACAACATCAAATATCAATCACTAACTGCTGACACTCATGTACACAGACATGCAGTGACAATCACCCACAGACAGGGGGCACTCAGGAGACACTCACATCAGAATGCAGGTCCTGCAGCAGGTCACCCAGCAGGTCATCTTTAGACAGGTCCACATCTCTCTGCAACACAGAGATATCAGCCTTTATCTCTCACACTCACCTCTGCAGCACAGAATGATATCTCTCACACACACACACACACACACTGCAGCATAGAGTGATATCACACACACACACACACACACACACACACACACCACTGCAGCATAGAGTGATATCACTCACACACAGAATGACACTCACCTCTGCGGGCTTCTTGACGTTGCTGGCCATGAACATGCTCTTAATGCTGTTGGGTTTGGACACGGCTGTCTTCTTCACGTTCTTCTTATCCTTCAAACCCGAGGCTTTACTGCCAGCTTTACCTGCGTACAGCACACACACACAGTAAAAGCCAATTCTGTAAAACCATTTCCCATATGCCATTATATATATTCTTGCACGTGTTTAAGATGAGACGTATCTTTAGTGTTAGCAAAGTGATGAAATGAGGCGGCGATACCACCAACAACCAACTCCATCAACTCCTGCAGTCTGGCTGGAGACAGACTTTAACACAGAGCTTAACACTTTACTGCAACTCATCTACCACACCTGCAGGGCCTTGGGCCAGGGCGTCGTCCTCCAGATCTTCATCAAAGATCTCCCTTCCGTCTTCCACATAGCCTGTGCCATCTGAGAGTGACAGGGAGAAAGAGGAGGACAACTGGAAATTATTTAACAGCAACAGGACAACAGTATGTGCAGTTACAATTGGTTGTATCTGTACACTTCCTGTCATGTGAAGTTCTGATTGGCTGTCTGCACACTCACCATCATCGATGATCCAGTCATCATCCTGTCGCTCACGTACAATGCGTGAGTACTGGTCTTCATCCACCTCCTCGTACACACTGGTTAGGTCCTCCACCTGCAGGAGAGACACACACACACACACACACACACACATATTAACACCGGCCTCATACAAACACACACCCAAGTATCAAAGTTTTTCCTCACATGCACTCTACCATTCTCGCTGATTCTGTCTCTCACTCTTTCTCACTGTCCATCTCAGACCTCCCCCTCCTTCACAAGTGTCTCTCTCTAGCAAATCCAGATATCATTATAATACAAACACACTAATGCACATACACTGCTTATACTCACACTGAAGCACAGAGATTATTACAGAGTCCTGTGGTAATGAGGGTGAAAAGCCCTGCAGGTATTTAGGATGAGAAGTGGACGCATAGCAGGTAACAGGTGCTCCTCACCTCGTATTTGACCTTCTCTCCTCTCTTGGCTGCTTTCAGCTGCTCCAGGGCCGACTGACGCCCCACTTTCACCTTCTTCTCCCTCCTGGAGCGGGACACGGCGAGGCCACAGGCGTCTTCTGCAGCTGTTCGAGTGCAAAAACTCTGATCTTAAACTCAGACACCGAATATTTTATGTGCAGCCGCAAATCTCCTGTCCTTTAAAATGCTGCCTAATATGGCACGACTCTGCAATCTTGTCCTGTCGCTGCAGAAGGTGACAAGCTCATAGCTGAATGAACACCTAAATCTCTTCAACTCTAATGTTCTAGAGGCAGCTGACAACAAGGTGGTTGAAGATGGCTAGAATGTATATGACGACAAAGGCAGTAGTCGAGTGGCAACTATATTACCAAGTTAACTTCACAACCTTACAGCGGGTTAAATACTTTGTACACTCGTTTAAACCTCTGATCTTCCAATACAACTTGTTACAGTCCAGCTAGCTAGCAGCAAACCTTAATTTTGTAGACAACTTTCGCCCCAGTAAGCATTCGACAGCTATTCAACTAGCTAGAATTAGCAAAAGAGTTTTCAAGTAATGTTAATATGAAATACGAAGCTAAGCAATATATCTACCAGAATAAGCGCAAATGTCAGAGATAAAAATAATCTCCAAGGCACACTAAGACAAAAAAATGAACGTTAGCTTTGTGTCAGAGCGGTAGCCTCGTAGTTCTTTCTCACATTAACGCAGAAAACATATTTCGACCACTAAAACACCACACTCACCTCCATCAGGGTTGTCGAAGTCTTTGTCTGGATTGGAAACCGGAGCCATATCTATTTTGTAAACCCCAATACTTTAAAATCTGCAACATACGAGTCGCCTTGCCAAAACAACAGATTACGCGCCAAATACTTCTTCCCGGGGAAAGTTGTACAGAGGAAGTTGCGTTTAAAACGCAGCAACCAATAAGAAGCGCTGACATGAAAACACGTCGCATGGACATCCGCTCTGATTGAATAATACTGCTCACTGACTCCACATGAGGGCGCTGTTGTCCTGCAGCTTGAAACGTCAGTGCCGCCTTCCAGAAGAGCTTCATACAGTGTTTTATGTATCATTTTCTGTAAATGTATGGAGTGTGGAAATTATATAATAAAATATATCATTTATTTCTTGCTTACACTGGCTATCAACAACAATTCTACACAACTAAATGCCTTAAACATCTAATTTATTGCTGACCACATATGATTTTTTCCAGGGTGTCAGGCAGAATGCTCAGTCTTTGCTTAGCCTATTTAACGGTGGAGGACAAACAAAACCTAGAAAGCCACAGAGTTTCGCGTTTTTGTTACCCAGTAACTAATTGATCAGTTATAATCCAAACATGGGCTGCCATCTGACTATTCCCTTTTGGCTTTATTTATGAATATTAAATTTCATACTTTGAGGTTTAATGATACATTTAACAGTTAAATTATTAAAAGTCAATGTTTCTACAAAGAATCAACCTCCCCAACAATACAGAACACAAGTAAAACTGTTCAATCAATCAACCACTTCAATAAATTTATAAATAAATAATTAGTTGTGTTTATTAATTTATTCATATAAACAAATTCATAAATGTGTGAATCAAAAAATCAATAGAGGCTCAAAATGTCAAAAAGGGACACAGACAGACTACGACAGATGCTAAATTTTTCACAGTACACTCCATGCTGAACTCTTCACTCTGAGGAACTTCAGGCATCACATGAATCAACATTTAACACCGGAGTATCACTCCTACTCTGTGAAATTAGTCTTCAGAAATGACTTTGGTTTCTTTGCTGATCATTCACAGAACCCTGAAGTGCTGTGGAGAGCAGGTGTCTCCTGTGAGCAGACTGACTCCATCACTGGACTTATGTGACAGCACACTCAGCAAACAATTCTTGGCATGATATTAAATGTGTTTCATATTTCATAAGAAGCCTATGCATAGTAAAGATTTTCTCAACAATACTGCAAAATACAGCTTGAGCATTACATTCTGTTTCAGGTATTTTATGTTATGTTTTGGTGGGTGGGTGTGGGGGGGGGTTCTCAGTCACATTGTGAACCCTCGCCCCCTCCCAGTGTGCAGCTGAGTGGCTGGAACCTAGCTGCCCCCGTCCCTACACTGAAAATCTAGCCTGGTTCCTCTAAAGGGCTTCATCCTGCTCTCCTAGAATACCTTTCTTTCCTGATCACTGTCTCCTCTAGCTGTGGCTCTCAGGAGGTCATAGCAGTTCTGTAGACCCTTATAAAAACAAACGTGATCATTTCATTTATTCATATGATTTATTGAGCTTTATTCATTTATTTCATCATTTGTTTTCCCTCAATGAAATAGAGTCAGTACCCAATTCGTTTCCATCCAGTTTTTTTTCTCTGTGGATTGATGGAAGCGCTGTGAACCCTCGCGCCAGATGATGCTAATGTGTCCAAAATGAGACTATTTACCGAGATCAAGCTGTTGCCATGACAACCGGACAGGACCCCTCTCCGCGCGCACAAAAGGTGTTTTGTTTGAGATGGTGGTTTTCAGATCGCGTTTATTCAGGCATGCTGTTTCCTGGGGTCCCCATCGCCGTGGCCAATGCGCGCGCACAGAGCGCCCCTTGTTGTACGGATGTGCTGATTGTTTCGCCCATGACAGAGCTTGGCACGCAAAAATGGCACACAATACAATTAAGCTTTACCCTACTTTGTAAGTGTGTTCCTGGCTGTGACTAAGGACCCAAAAACTGTAGTGACCTTCACTCTCAGGCGCTCACTCACTGAAGTAATTGTTCCCCTCAAAGTGAGCGCAGTGCCCTCGTTTTAACACTAGATGGCTACGACTACATGAATCTACTCAAAATTGCAGCTTGAGAACGGTCTGTGTTGTTAGCTCTTCTTGTTTCTTTGGTTTCTTTCTGCTCATACCATAGGGAAACACGTTCTTTCACTCTATATCCGCCTCATGGTGATCGTACCCATCGCACTGTAGTCACAATTTAGCCAACGCTGGCCGTGCCAGGGATCATATAGTTGCGCCGTAAACAGGTGAACTGATGTTTCGTCATTTCTTCATAACTGAAAGTAATGGCTCATAAAGCATTTTCTCAGCCTTCTCATGGAGCGAGATATCCAGTTTTGTGATGGATACCACAATGCCACTCGGAAAAGTAATAATTCCAGCTACTTGACTGACGCATCAGGGAAGCGCGCACCCCAGCCTGAAGTAGTGGGAGGAGCGAGTGTTTGTACCTGGCGCTAAACAGAATCTCCCGCTACACTCAGAACGCGTGATGGGTGAACGGAGCTAACCTATCCGCACAATTGCCGTTCCACTTGGAGCGCAGCCAACGCCACTTTGGCATGATTTTGTGGTGCTGTCCTCTCCCGTCGCCGGGGTCAGCGATGAGTGCTGGAGTACCGGGCACACAGCAGTCCTGCAGCATTCCCGAGCGGACGGACCGGGCGAGCACAGCGGACAGCGTGGACACTGTCAGACGACATGGTGGGGATGAATCTGAACGATGTGGGCTTGAATTCCGGCGCCGGAACGTGGAAGGTAATAACCCTACCTATCAGAACATTCGCGTGGATGTGATACGGGTACCGATGCTGCACTGAAGAGATGAGAACAGCAGCTCAACAAATACATACCATTTGAAGGGGTCATCCCAGCTATTGAATTAAACTGGAAACGTGTGCGCTACGAACATTTTTGTGGGATGACTTGTATGCCAAATCATTTATCAGAACATTTTGCTCTTTACACTTGCTGCTCTGTATTTTCTTTTTCTTGTTCTTCTTCTTATTATTATTAGTGGTGGTAGTGGTAGTGGTAGTTGTATACATGAACACCCCTGATGGAGTAAGGAGAGATCACTCTGAGCTCACCTGCTTCGCGCTGAGATCCAGCGTGTCACTTTCTACACGTCCTTCCATACAAACTCAAATAATGAAACTTCATTTTCATACTCTGGTTTTTGTAGTTATTTTGCGCAACGATCTTGAGTGTTTAATATGGTACGTATAATTATTATTCTGGAAAATGTAATGAGCAGAGTACGGAATGGTCTTGATTTCTCTGATGTGCGTGCGTATTTCCCTGAGGGTCTCGCAGGTTGCTCTGTCTGGTTGGTCGTCGCTGTGTTGATCTGAAGTGTACTGAATGACAGTGCATATTTTACCGAGAGCTTCATCCAGCTGACCGTATCGATTTCCTCACATTTCCTGCTGCAGTAGTGTTGTATCACAGCATTTCGGGACTTTAAAGCGGCATCCCGTGGATGGAGGAGGCTACAGCCAGCGTCCTCCAGCACAGCGCCTAGGAGAGATTTGAGATTTTTGGTCAGGACAGAAAATAATATCAAATCATAACAATAGAAGAGTGTTGATGCTGATAACAGCACAGTCTAGGCACACACACACACACACACACACACACACATGCACAGACTCACAAGTACATATGCACGCATTCTCACATTACACACACACACACCTTTTAGTGTTTACCCAGTGTCTCAGAATTACAGTCACACTGTCACAGCCCTACGGGTTTACCACTTTATCCAAGGGCCATACCTGCTAGATTCCAAGTTAAATGTTCAGCACCTCTATCAGTGTCCTTATTAGCATATTTAGCTTTGAGCGATAAAGACAGATAGTGCATATGTATTACACTGTTTCATGCATCTGCAGGTGCCTGGCTTGACCAGGAGTGGGCGCTAGAGCATAAAAGGACCAGCAAGCTAAACCATGTTCGTCTTAAACCCTATCCTTCCCCAGCAAGGATGGCCAGCCGTAGCTGGTACTGGTGAGGCTGGGATCCAGACAGCCAATCACAAAGCTCAGGCCCGCTCCCGATTTAGCGTCTTTACAGCATGAGCCACCTGAGTTTAAATGTGATTTATCATTTCCATCAATAAAGGCTTCAAATTCTTTAAATTGCATTTTAATGTAATACAGTAACTTTCAGAGTTACGAAACTTTCAGAGTAACAAACCCACCTGTACCCGTCTGTTAATAAACCATTATTAACTCACTCAGACAAAAGCCAGGGTCTGCTTACTTATGCAGGAAAGACATCTTTGATATTAATTTCTAATTGCTTTTTGTAATTTTATGCAAAAATGATTTTAGCTTGCTTAAAAAGAAATGTATCTGAGATAAATATGGGGAAATCATGTTGTGCTTTTAACCATTGGGTATTATTGTCTGTAGCCCATATTCATACATACATACACATACACACACACACATGCAGGCACATTCACACACACACTCACACACACACATATACAGGCACACACACACAGACACACACAAACTCACACACACACACAGACATACACATGTGTGCATGCAGGCACACTCAGAATAGCACATTACTGTAAGGATGCATTTGACTGAGAAAGGGTAGCCTGCTGTCTCCTAGCAACTCCTCTATCATACAGTGGCTGCTTGGTCCAATAAAACATTAGGGGGGGCGGGGAGACTTCCCTCAGTCTGGGTGCAGAATTGGCCCCCAAAGCCCAGGCATCATCCCATAGGCCACTGCTTCAGTTGGCTCAGCCAATCAGACCTCCCCATGTAAATCAGAGAGGAGGAATCGATGCGTGATTGGACGCCTCCTGGTCTGTCTCCTTCCTCTTTGATGCCCTGTCTCCATTGTTGTTGTGGTGAGCATCTGAAACTGGCCGCTGTTCTCTGTTGCGCTCAGATCGTGTAGCCATCTTTTCCCTGAGGTAGGTGGGAGAGGAGGGGGGGGTCAGTGACTCAGGGCGGGTCAGGGCAGTGCGGACGGGGAGTACACGGCGTGGGGAGAGGGGTTAGGAGGAGCGTACGCCTGCGTTTCGCCTGAGAGAGCTGCGCGAGCCGCGGCTAGAGGCTGATGCTGAGTCACAGACGAGCAGATCTACAGCCGCCGTCTCCCATGAGCCCCCTGCAGGACACATGGAGGAAATAGAGCACACCTGCCCTCTGCCCCGCACGGTGAGAGACCCCGCACGTGCGTGTGTGAGGGTGAGAGAGGGTGGGTGTGTGTGAGTGAGGGGGTGAGTGTGTGGGTGTGTGTGAGTGAGGGGGTGAGTGTGTGGGAGACAGAGAAAGAGAGAGAGTGAATGTTTAAGAGAGAGAGAGAGTGTGTGTGTGCATGTGAGTATGTGTGTGTCTGTGCATGAGTGTGTGAGAGAGAACATGCGTGTGTGTGCGCGAGTAAAAGTGTGTGAGAGAGCGCATGTGTGTGTGAGAGTGTGTGTGGGTGTGTGTGTGCACGCGTGTAAGCGTGTGAGAGAGAGCGTATGTGTGTGTGAGAGTGTGTGTGTGGAAGAAGAGCATGTGTGAGTGTGTTTGTGTGTATGAGAGAGAGAGAAGACTGTGCATGTGAGTATGTGTGTGTCTGTGCATGAGTGTGTGAGAGAGAACATGCGTGTGTGAGCGCGTGTAAGCGTGTGTGAGAGCTCGCATGTGTGTGTGAGAGTGTGTGTGGGTGCGTGTAAGCGTGTGTGAGAGAGCATATGTGTGTGTGAGAGTGTGTGTGTGTGTGTAAGCTTGTGTGAGAGAGCGCCTGTGTGTGTGAGAGTGTGTGTAAGCGTGTGTGAGAGAGCACATGTGTGTGTGAGAGTGTGTGTAAGCGTGTGTGAGAGAGCACATGTGTGTGTGAGAGTGTGTGTGTGTGCGTGTAAGCGTGTGTGAGAGAGCATATGTGTGTGTGAGAGTGTGTGTGTGCGTGTAAGCATGTGTGAGAGAGCGCATGTGTGTGTGTGAGAGTGTGTGCGTACGTGTCCTTCCTCCGCGCCTCTACATCTCGCTGTGTGCTGTATCTGTGGCAGTGAGGAGTGATGAAAGTGCTCTCCGTCTCTTAGGGTTGTGGAGCGAGGCTTTGGGGGGGGGGGCAGGTGATGGAGGAACAGCAGGGGACAGCAGGTCTCTGGGAGGAGAGGCTTCCGTTGGCGGTGTTGCTTTTGGCTTCAGACTCTGTGACAGACGTAGCTTTAGATGGGAGAAGTGCTGCCCAAAAACCATCCCACATCACAAAATGGAAACGCCTTGTACTGTTAGCTCATGCTCCCGCTAGCTTTTTCATCTGAACACGTTTGGTCATTTGTTTGTTTACATTGCCTGCTCTCAAACATATCTGAGACCAGATAACTAACACTGTAAACACCTCAGAGCAGTGCTCTGCAATACAAAGACATAGCTACCTGATACTAGCGTGCATTAGCTAGATAGGTAGCCAGCTAACACTACCTTGCAGTTAGCTGCTGTAGCTGTAGCCAGGTGAGAATAAAAGAGACACATTAACAATAATGTAATTTTTGCATGCCCTTGTCTTCACTCCTCCACCGTATAGCCGGGAATTCTGGGAAAGATCAGCTCCACATTCCTTGTCCCTGCCCCCACCCCTGACCTTTTCCCCACTGCCCCAATTCTGTTGCTATGACAATTCATACGTGTAGCGTCAAACCCCCGTTAGAGATTTGCTGCTGCCATGGTGATGAGTCAGGTTCTGTAACCACTGTAAAATACCCGTCAAACGCTCGCTAACACCATCCACACCCCTGCCAAGCTTCACGCAAACCCATCAAATCCCACCATGTTTCAAGCAAATCTGGACCAGTTGCTCCGCTGAGCTTGAGGATTCGACTGTCCACGTTTTCAAGGCTGGGTTATTGTCTTAACATGCAGCTGTTTCTCTCTCCCCTGCTGGGTTATTGTCTTAACATGCAGCTGTTTCTCTCTCCCCTGCTGGGTTATTGTCTTAACATGCAGCTGTTTCTCTCTCCCCTGCTGGGTTATTGTCTTAACATGCAGCTGTTTCTCTCTCCCCTGCTGGGTTATTGTCTTAACCTGCAGCTGTTTCTCTCCCCCTCTGCTGGGTTATTGTCTTAACATGCTGCTGTTTCTCTCCCCCTCTGCTGGGTTACTGTCTTAACATGCAGCTGTTTCTCTCTCCCCCTCTGCTGGGTTATTGTCTTTACATGCAGCTGTTTCTCTCCCCCTCTGCTGGGTTACTGTCTTAACATGCAGCTGTTTCTCTCTCCCCTGCTGGGTTACTGTCTTAACCTGCAGCTGTTTCTCTCCCCCTCTGCTGGGTTATTGTCTGAAACTGCAGCTGTTTCTCTCTCCCGCTGCTGGGTTACTGTCTTAACCTGCAGCTGTTTCTCTCCCCCTCTGCTGGGTTATTGTCTTAACCTGCAGCTGTTTCTCTCCCCCTCTGCTGGGTTATTGTCTTAACATGCAGCTGTTTCTCTCCCCCTCTGCTGGGTTACTGTCTTAACCTGCAGCTGTTTCTCTCCCCCTCTGCTGGGTTATTGTCTTAACATGCAGCTGTTTCTCTCTCCCTCTGCTGGGTTATTGTCTTAACATGCAGCTGTTTCTCTCCCCCTCTGCTGGATTATTGTCCTAACCTGTAGCAGTTTCTCTCCCCCGCTGCTGGGTTATTGTCTTAACCTGTAGCTGTTTCTCTCTCTGCTCCTGCTGCTGCAGACCCTAAGGGAGCCGGCCATCTTCGCCAAGGAGACGAGCTGCGAGTGTCGCGCCCCTCACGAGAAGCTGACCATCGCCCAGGCACGCTGCGGAACCCCAGGTTAGTGAGAGAGAGGGACGGGGAGGGAAGAGGGAGGGATAGAGAGGGAGAGAGAAGGGGGGAGGGACTACGAGAGAGAGGGAGGACAGGAGGGAGAGAGGGAGAGGAATGGATTGAGACAGAGGCATAAAGAGAGGGAGAAAGGGAAACACAGGAAGGGAGGTATGTAACGGTGGTGTCGTTGCTGCAGTGGACCGGCCGGTCCGGGTCTATGCTGATGGGATCTTTGACCTGTTCCATGCCGGCCACGCCCGCGCTCTCATGCAGGCCAAGAACCTGTTCCCCAACACCTATCTGATAGTGGGAGGTAAGGCTGGCACTGTATCAGACACACACACACACACTCACACACGCACACTCATACACACAGTCACACACACACTCACACACGTACACTCATACACACAGTCACACACACTGACACACACACACTCTCACACACTCTATCTCAGACACACACACACTCACACACTCTCTCTCACAGACACTCACACACACACGCACGCACACGCACACTCACACACGCTCATACACACACTCTCTCACACACACACACACACACACATGCTGACACTGTTCTGTTCTCTGCAGTGTGCAGTGATGACCTCACTCACAGGTATAAGGGCTTCACTGTGATGACGGAGGAGGAGCGGTACGAGGCGCTTCGCCATTCCCGATATGTGGACGAGGTGGTGCGGGATGCCCCCTGGACCCTCAGCCATGACTTCCTGGAGAAACACAAGGTAAGCCACGCCCACTTCCTGTCTTTTACTCTCGTTCAAACCTCATCATTAGGAAATCCATATCCATACTTTCATGCTTTCATAGTAATGCAGACATTAATCACCCCAGACCAAAGTGGCCTGGCTAATGAAATGTAATGTTTCTTTCATTCTCCTTTGACCTTGCGAAAACCCCAGTAACTCTCTCAGCATACGCCCAAAACAAAGTCTGCTTACGGTGAGATATGCAGCAGAGAGGAAAACAAGTCTGACTTAGAAATGAAAGTTTTTGATACATGTGACCTGCTTCAGATAGGTCTAATATCGATCTTACTGTAATCCTAGATACCGAAGAGTGAGCATGATATAACAGCAGCAGCCGTGCACTGTAGGAATGACAACAGAGTCATTATGAGTCTATGTGTACATCTACTCATATGTAAATGACAGATCAGTCATTGTGACCTCACCCTCACTCCTGGCCACACCCCTACCCACAGCCACACCCCCACATCTGGCCACACCCCTCCCTACATCCACACCCCCATATCCGGCGCACCCCTCCATACATCCACACCCCCACATCCGGCCCCACCCCTCCATACATCCACACCCCCACATCCGGCCCCACCCCTCCATACATCCACACCCCCACATCCGGCCCCACCCCTCCATACATCCACACCCCCACATCCGGCCCCACCCCTCCCTACATCCACACCCCCACATCCGGCCCCACCCCTCCATACATCCACACCCCCACATCCGGCCCCGCCCCTCCTCCCACTCCATAAGCAGAGCCCTTATCTTTAATGCACACAGTTTCTCAGACCTCTGCAGAAGTGATTATGCCACGCTCCACTGCTGTGTGGAGGAGTGCCATGACTCTCTGCAGGCTGATATGTGCTGAGCTCCCCAGCCTTATCTTTCACGCTGAGGGGTTTTATCAGGGTCTTATCAGGTCAAAATCTGTTGTGACAACACGGCCTCTGTTCCCCCAGATCGACTTTGTGGCTCATGATGATATCCCATACTCCTCTGCGGGGTCTGAAGACGTCTACAAACACATCAAAGAAGCAGGTGTGTATATGTGTGTGATATCATGAGATTCAGGCAGTGATGCTAACCTGTATTATGTGTGTGTGTGTGTGTGTTATATCATGACATTCAGGCGGTGATGCTAACCTGTATTGTGTGTGTGTGTGTGTGTGTGTGTGTGTGTGTGCTTCAGGTATGTTCGTTCCCACCCAGAGGACAGAGGGTATTTCTACGTCAGACATCATCACTCGCATCGTACGGGATTATGACGTTTACGCCAGACGCAATCTACAGAGGGGCTACACCGCCAAAGAGCTGAATGTCAGCTACATTAACGTAAGGCCAACGTTTCCATAACGCTATGTCAACTGCGCTAATGCCAGCTACATTAACGTAAGGCCAACGTTTCCATAACGCTATGTCAACTGCGCTAATGTCAGCTACATTAACGTAAGGCCAACGTTTCCATAACGCTATGTCAACTGCGCTAATGTCAGCTACATTAACGTAAGGCCAACGTTTCCATAACGCTATGTCAACTGCGCTAATGCCAGCTACATTAACGTAAGGCCAACGTTTCCATAACGCTATGTCAACTGCGCTAATGTCAGCTACATTAACGTAAGGCCAACGTTTCCATAACGCTATGTCAACTGCGCTAATGTGAGACTAACATTCTGACAACGTTACATCGGCTTCATTAACAGCGATGGAAGTGTACATGGTGCCAGGCTGCTTACAAAGTGTTTGCTTAAATGTTAGGTGAACGTTAAAAAAGCGATTCGTCCTCTGCAGAGTTTAGTTAAAGTCATAGAAGTAATCTGCTCCCTGCCTTGTTTTAGGTGACCTCATTCTCTGCTGGATTATCCAGAAACAAGCTTTGACTTCAGCTCCCTGCAACCTAATTGGTGCCCTCAGATTTCTGATGGTTTTAATTGGTGGGGGACTATCCTTGGACACGCCCACCCTGTACCTCTGTGTTTCCACAAGGCAGAAATAGCTTTGTTAGAGGGTGGTACCTTTGTGCTTTGCTAATGTCCAGATTTCAGAGGGCATTTTCAAATGTACTATTGCACAGGATTGCAGTTTTCAGTATAGCCCAATTCTGCTGCCACTGCAGCCCTGCAGGTTTGAAAACTGTCCTTTGATGGAAGTGCCCTTACCTGACTGCTGAAGGGATATGGGGAAAGCTTGGACTGTCACACCTGGTGTGTGCACTGTGTCATTTGTTATCCACAGATATTTACAGAGAATGCTGGCATTGGGGTAATTTGTCCTTGACTTTCTGTTGTGGAGCGAAAAACAAAATGCTTAAAGGGAAAAAGTTTATCAGCTGTACACAATGTGAAAACAGAGACACAGGTGATGATCTTGCCAGCGGACATTTTGTTTTTTTGGATCACCGGCGAGATGAAAAATAGGTGGAACAATGGCAGACTCCAGTGCTCTGACTGTGTTAGTTTAGCATGGCCTGCTCTGACTGTGTTAGGTTAGTACGGCCTGCTCTGACTGTGTTAGGTTAGCACGGCCTGCTCTGACTGTGTTAGGTTAGCACGGCCTGCTCTGATTGTGTTAGTTTAGCACGGCCTGCTCTGACTGTGTTAGTTTAGCACGGCCTGCTCTGACTGTGTTAGGTTAGCACGGCCTGCTCTGACTGTGTTAGGTTAGCATGGCCTTCTCTGACTGTGTTAGTTTAGCATGGCCTGCTCTGACTGTGTTAGGTTTAGCATGGCCTGCTCTGACTGTGTTAGGTTAGCATGGCCTTGGATGAAGTTAAGCCTGCTGAGAGGAAGCTGACAGCTGGTTTAGTGCTTGCAAAGCATCCTCACTGAATCCTTACTGAAAAACCTTGTTTCTGGGTAGCTGGGTACTTATGAGTCAGGAAATCGGGCCTGTGTTGACATTCACTACAGAGGAGCCATCAGAGATTTGTCTGGCTCAGAACAGCTGCCTCCAACTGCAGACACGCCTACCATTAGCATCAGCTTGTTAGCACGGCACATCCCTGAGGTTAGGCAACACACGGTGGGCCACCGTAGAGACAGGAGTTTGCCAGGCTCATAACTATGTGTGAGAAGCGAGGTTAGAACCGTGTGCTGTTCTCTACGCTGTTCTCCGACAAAATAATTGTGCTCTGTGTGTCAGGGTGATGTGTTTAAAACTGACCTGCACTTAAACAGAGGAGTAAGGGATGAAAATATGAGGAGCGACTGAGAGAAAAACAGAGAAACAGAGAGAGAGAGAGAGAGAGGGGGCGGAGGGAGGAATACAGTAAAGCAGAGGAAGGAAAATGGAGGATGGTTGATGGGAAGAGCAGGAGGAGGGTGGAGGTACCGTAAGGAGAGAGCAGCGCTCAGAGCTGAAGGACAGAGACACAGGACGTGAGTGTGCCTGAGAACAGGATGTGCTCTCATATATAATGCACAAACACTGCGCCGCTTAGAGACACACACAGACACACACGTGCACATCTGCGCACACACGCAAGTGCACGCATGCGCAAACACTGTTTCACTTAGAGATGCACACTCCTGTGCTTACACACACGCGCACACACTCACACATGCACACACAAACATGCATACACATACACGGACAGTGCAGGGCCCTGAGACACACACACACACAGACCCACACACACACACTGCAGAGACCCACCAGCATGCATACACACTCACACACACACACACACACACACACATACACACACTCATCACACACACACACACACACAGACACACACACACACTGCAGAGACCCACCAGCATGCACACACACACACACACACACACACACACACTCATACACACTGCAGAGACCCACCAGCATGCACACACACTCACACACACACACTCATACACACACACACACTCACACACACACACAGACCCACACACACACTGCAGAGACCCACCAGCATGCACACACACTCACACACACACACACACACACACACACACACACACACACACACACACACACACACACACTCAATCCCACGCACAGAAGCTATGAGCCAGCTTCAATCACACGCGTTTAGTCTCTGGGCTATGGGCACGTACTCTGCTGTTTTACAATGGAAACAACATATTGCATAGGATACATTTGCTTGTCTCCAATAAAATATAAAACACTGAAATAAAATTATGATGTAAAAATGTTTTGGACTGACAATGCGTATTCCCTCACAGTGGCAGAAAGAGACTTCGTGCTTTTGATTGAATATACCCTGATGTTTCTGCTGTTGGCAAAAAGAGTCTTCATCAGTAAATGTGACAAAAGTGTTTTGAAGAATCAACTTCAGGCAGCGATGGTTTCAGGACTGAGCATGCTCATTAGTGCTCTCCTGACTTGGCAGAAGAACGTATGTTGAGATGCATCTATGGGTACACTTGAAAATGCCAAGGGAAAAAAAATAAAAAAAAAACTGTATAAAAATTGAGTTCAACTGGAGGTCCCAAGCAGCAATATTGAGAAACACCTCCAGAGGGCGCTCTCGCTCCTTTACAGCAGTACAGCTACACCAGCAGCTGGGCGAGATTTGCCATGCTCTGTGTTTTGACAGTCTTAGATATGGGTTCAGATTAACATGCATGGATAAGTGTTCATAACACGCCTCGAGATGTGTTCATAACATTCTCAGATACGTATACAAAACATGCCTGGATCTGAGGACCTTAGATCTGAGAACAGCAGTGTAGTGTGATGGCTGTGGAGCTGAAATCATGCTAACGTGTCTCTTGTGTTTGCTGGGTACAGTATACAGAAACACCACCATCCGTTATTAGCTGAAGTCAAGGTAACAAATTTACCCCCTGGTTTGCTAGGGGCAGGTGTTTTATGGTCTTATTAGGTTACAGTTTATTGTCCGTACTCAGGATTTGTATTTTTAGCCCTGGTTAGTTTTTTTTTTGGCCACAGTTAACTTGCATTTGTACTTAAGTGATGTTTCATATACATGTGTAAGTTAGTCCAATGTGCTCCCTGGATGTTAAGTGAACGTTAGGCTAACATGCTCCCTGAATGTTAAGCTAACATTAGGCTAACATGCTCCCTGTGTCTGCTGGGAGCAGGAGAAGAAATACAGGCTGCAGAACCAGGTGGACAGGATGAAGGAGAGGGTGAAGACGGTAGAGGAGAAGTCCAAGAACTTTGTTTACAAAGTGGAGGAGAAGAGCCATGACCTCATCCAGAAGTGGGAGGAGAAGTCGCGGGAATTCATCGGGAACTTCCTGGAGCTGTTTGGGCCGGACGGAGCCTGGGTAAGAGTACTCATTCTCAGAAGAGCTGCTGGCTTTTCCCTCTCAATTGGCTCTCTCCTCACTCTTCCTCACTCTTCCTCCCTCTCCCTCTCCATCCCTCCAGAAGCAGATGTTTCAGGAGCGTAGCGGGCGCATGATCCAGGCGCTGTCGCCCCAGCAGTCCCCCACGGTTCCCCCAGCAGCAGCCCCCCCCGGGAGCGCTCGCTGTCCCGCTCGCCCTCGCCCCCCCGGCCCTGGTCCTTCAGCGGAACCTCGCCCCCCTCCCCACGCTCCCCAACATCGCCCCCCCAAGGGGCCTCAGTCTCCATCAGCAGCATGAGCGAAGGGGACGAGGACGAAAAGTAGAGAACACACTCTTACACGCGCACACACACACACACACAAAACACACACACACATTGACACAGAAACACACACTCCCACACACATGAATGCTTACATACTCACACACTCTTAAACACAAGAAAACATAATCCCACTCACACAAACTCACAAACATCACACAAACACACAAACAAACATGTAGGACTTCCACTTTTCCTCCACTCTCACTCACTCACTCACTCACTCACTCACTCACTCACTCACTCACTCACTGACTCACTCAGCAGTGACTCACTCACTCAGGCTGACTCACTCACTCACTCACTGACTCACACACCAGCAGTGACTGGAGGCTAAATCTATGATGTGCCCTATTGGCCATCATTGTGGAATTGTGAATATGCAAGACAATAGGGGCATCATGGGAAATGTAGTTATGATAGTGCCTCTTCAGTTCCTGTCTGATAACCTGCTGGACCTTGCATTAACCCAGGTGACTGTACAGACCAAGGAGAGGCAGGTGAACTCACCTGGGCTACACCACGTCTTCAGCGTCACCTTAGACTTTTATCACTTTCCTGAGTTTTCATTTTAAACTGTCTCAGTCTTTTAGAGGGAAAAGTAAATGTTCCCTATGAGGAGAGGGGGAGAGCAGACTGCAGAGTTTGAGGGTCGAAACAGCCTGTGCTCTGCTAGCAGGGCTGTAGGCTACCTGATGACACACTCAGTCAGTTTCAGGGAGTGTGAGCACTGTGTCCCGGTGGATCAGTACAGCTCTTTATTTTGGTCTTACACCGTGGGCTTAAGTTTCCGCTGTGTTTCCCTTCCTCCTCCAGGACCATGTGATTGTACCAGACATGCTTAAACTCACAGTGGATCAGACTACCAGGGTGGTGCAGCGGGAAACTTGGCAGTAATTAAAAGGTTTGCGGGTTCCACTCCGGTGAGGTGAGGCACAGTTGTTATACTGTTGAGCAGGGTGCTGAGCCAGACCTGCTCAGGTAAATACCCCAGGTGTCAGGTGAGTCACTCTGCTGAGTGAGTTTTTGCCATGAGCTGAAGCCTTTATAAACATCCTTGAGAGTATCCAGAGAAGGGTGTCGTGTGCAGGGGGAGGTCACAGGCCAGTCCTAGTCATGGTTAAGGTTCTGCTCTGTAAAGCATTGTTACACACTTGTGTTAGAACTGTAGCATCACAAACACGTCACATTCCACCATTCCATACTGGAAGCCTGAATACAGCAGAGCCCCCTGCTGGTCAGTCTTGCTTCTCTGCGTTCTGCTCTTCAGGTCCATGTTCACTGGCCGACACACACACATGCACGCGCAACACTTGCCTACACACTGAGAAATTACCCAGGGGGTGGCCTATTCTTCCCGAATAAAAACAGAAAAACTCTTCTGTATTGTATCGTATTCCATTCACATTGATTTGATTTTGTTTCGAGTTTTGGGATAATGTTTGGCTTCCCTTGCAGAAAGTTTCTTAGGAAAGGGGCGAGAAGCAAAATGTTTGGTTTGGCAACACCATCTTGTGCGGGGTCAGTAAGTAAAACGACCCACAGACAGGACAAATGGCACTTTAAAAATTAGGTGTAGTAAATGTGTATTATTATTATTATCTAATTAAATAAGGGCACAAACATCAGAGCAGCGGGTTTGAGATGTGACAGAGATAAATTCAGATTTACACAGAACACAAACCCGGCTGCTTTGAGCTATGACGGGGTGAGGCGATAGACTGTTGGAGAGACCTGGAGAACTCAGTCGTGTCCGAAATGGAAACGTTGTAGACCTACAGCGATACGGGCACCACACGGCGCTCACGTCTCTACTTCATGCAGCAGCACGATCTTAGCTCCTTTCAGCGTCATGGAGGCATAAGGATGTGACCCATTACATGGAGAGAAGATGTTTTTGTGTTCTAGAAACTTCCTTTTAGCTGGAAGCTGTAGACTGTTGCCTCTGGCCACCACAGACGGGGGTGAAGCTTTTAGGATTTTCCCGGTGTGCTCATCCTCACACCTTCCTCAGTCTCAGTGTTTTTGTGTGTTTTTGCCCGTCTGTGAACAGGATAGCTGAAAATGTTCTGGGTGAATCTTGGTTAAGCTGTTGCCGAGGGGAACAAAGAGCATTGCAATGACTCCAGGGTGGCAGACCCCCTAGTGGAGGGTTAGAGAACTGCTCCAAAAGAACCATTATGAGTGTGCAGGTTTCATCCCATCACGAACAGACCTGATACAAGCACTGGTACTAACAATGTGCTGAACCAGGTGCGGAGTGGAGTAATACCTGCACACCGTATGGTGCGGGATGGAGTAATACCTGCACACCGTATGGTGCGGGATGGAGTAATACCTGCACACCGTATGGCTCTGAGGCAGCAGGTTCACTGCCCCTAAGCTGGTGTGTCTCCTGGTTTCGTTGATCATTTTAAACTGGCATTATCACCCCCTCTCACTCTTATGTGATTGCACAGGCGTCTCTCACTCTTGTGTGAGTGCACAGGGGTCTAACTCTTGTGTAAGAGTGCACAGGCGTCTCTCACTCTTGTGTGAGCGCACAGGGGTCTCACTCTTGTGTAAGAGTGCACAGGCGTCTCTCACTCTTGTGTAAGAGTGCACAGGCGTCTCTCACTCTTGTGTAAGAGTGCACAGGCGTCTCACTCTTGTGTCTCTCACTCTTGTGTAAGAGTGCAGGTCTCACTCTTGTGTAAGAGTGCACAGGCATCTCTCACTCTTGTGTAAGAGTGCACAGGCATCTCTCACTCTTGTGTAAGAGTGCACAGGCGTCTCTCACTCTTGTGTAAGAGTGCACAGGCATCTCTCACTCTTGTGTGAGTGCACAGGGGTCTCACTCTTGTGTGAGTGTGCAGGGGTCTCTCACTCTTGTGAGTGTGCAGGGGTCTCTCACTCTTGTGAGTGCACAGGGGTCTCTCACTTTTGTGTGAGTGCGCAGGGGTCTCTCACTCTTGTGTGAGTGCGAAGGGGTCTCTCACTCTTGTGAGTGCGAAGGGGTCTCTCACTTTTGTGTGAGTGCGCAGGGGTCTCTCACTCTTGTGAGTGCGCAGGGGTGTCTCACTTTTGGGGTCCCCTCTAAACTCAGCTCACACTTACCTCCATGCAGTCACATCTGGGCATGCTCAGTAGGTGAGATCCTCCACAGCCAATCCAGTCCCCAGGGCTGCGCCTGGGAGTGTCCAACTCTGACACCAGCGGGCTCTCTCATTGGTGCTTCCCCTGGCCTTACCCTTCCATCAGCTGGTCCTCCTTAGTTTCCATGGGTCTGCTACACCACAAGCGCGATATCACTGGCATCCAGACCCCAGCCAAGGGAACCAATCATACTCTTTAACACTCCAGGAAGTGACATCAGAGTGATGCATCCTGTGTCTGTGTGGCGCTCATTAAGCACATGGAAAAAGTATCAGCACAGGTGTTATTTACCATCTGGGACAGAAAGGTTACATTAATATTAATAATAATAAATTACTGGGGTTATGATACTCACAATGGCAGAGATCTGAGTGAAAGCACTGTCTACACGCACACACACACACACACTCACAGCCCTCTGGAACTGGGGTTTGACACACCGCCCCCCCCCCCACCCCCAGGCACTCTGTAGAAACTCAGCATCTTCAATGTTCTTAGAATGTTTTTTTTTTTTAGATGGTTTGTCTTATTTTGTACGTAAAAATTCAAAGTGACTGAAAAAATGTAAATACAGACAAATAAACATGCACAAAATAGGAAAATCTTGGAAAATGTTGTCTTTGTGTTCGCCTGCACACTCACACTCACACACACACACACACACACACACACACACACACACACTCTGGACCATCTGCACTGGCCTTTTAGTCTACAGACTTTATAGCACTCAGCTGCTCTGGCATGGATAAAGCATGGTCTTACCTTGAGATACAGGTGCTCTGTGATGCAGTCGTCCAACCCAGAACCAAGTAATCACACACACTCACACAAACACACACACATACAAACACGCAGGCACACACGCACAAACACACACAGACACACCACAGAGTACAAACATGCTGGAGAGTGGGTGGGGAGATGTCTTTATTGTGACAACCACAAAGCGAGCGAATCAGAGCTGAGCTGCAACGGCATCACTGGCAGTCTGAGCCAATCTGGACTTTAGTCCTGCGCAGGCAGGCTAGCCACTCCCTTTTGCCTTCTCCTCCAATCCCTGCCAGCGGCTTTGTATCCATCATCCAATAGTAACACAGATAAATGCACACACATGCGTGAGGCGCATTTAGAGAAGTCTTAACCCTCAGTGAGGTGCCGGGTGCGAGTGTCCAGTGTCGTCCTCCTCCTTCTGGGGCTGCGCGGCCCAGCTGGTGGACGGTGGAGGGCAGGAGGGCTGGCCGAACACACCTGGCCAGGATAACGCCTCGTTTGTCTGTTCTCTCCTGACCTGATGGAGCACTTTGCAACAATGAAGACACGCTTATGAATAAAACTAAGACAATGAAAAAAATGATCTTACAAAAAAAAGTTTAAAAAACTGACACCCGCTGTGAGAACCCCAGAAACTGGAGACATGCACCCCAAATTTACCTACAAACACTGAGGTGCACTCTGGCTGCACATCTGCACATAACAACCAAACCCCACTCTCCATAAACACGTCTTAAAGGGACAGTGCACCCAAATGACATATTTCTGTAACATATCATCCCATGGTAGGCATCTGTACCCCAGCAGAAACGGGTCACTTCCTGTGTGCCGAGCCCAGCACATGCTAACAGAGCTAACTACACTATAGTTGCCTGTGTGGATGACCCAACAGAGTGATTTCAAAAGTTATACATTATTACTAAAAACGATGCACTACTTCTGTTTTAAAGGAAACACATCTATCCTGTCCAACCTGAACAGGTCAAACTTTTTAACATACTTCATTTGAGAAATCCATTCCCAAAACATTTTGGTCAAAGGGAAGGACTAAAGATTAGTCTCAGAGATGCCACACACAGTGTATTCAACAGAGGAATGTACATGTTGAGTAAACAGTAAAAAAAACTGAGAATATTTATGCATATGAATAAATGTATTATGGATTCTAATGATAAAACTGTAGATAATTAGAAAAACTTGTGTTGTACTTCATGTGTTTGAGTGATCATCATGGAGACGGTCTGGAATGAGGTGTGCACACACAGGATAGGGAGCTAACACGTAGCATTTACTGAGGGGTCAAAGGGCACGTCTACACTTCTCTTCTACAGAGGAGCGAACAGCAAGTGTGATCTCACCCAGATGGAGGAGGAAATGTAAAGAGCAGGTTTTTTATTACAAGACAAAGCTCTGATCCTTTGAACATTTTTGTGTTGGATAGAAATATGCTTTGAGCTGAAGGGAAGCTGAGCCTGCAGTTTATAACTGCACTAGTACTTTGTTCTTTATTTTTGTTTTTGTCCTGAAATGAAGAAACCGCCGCTGGATGACAGAGTGGCAGACGTGGTGCCAGGCCCTCAGAGGGCGCCGGATCCTGGGCAGACACGGGCAGAGCGTGGGCCTCCAGCACCAGGGCAAGCCTGCGGTTTCCCTGCCTGGAGTGTGGATGTTAACTGGCCTGGGTTTCTGTCCGCAGTGAACAAACTCACACATTTATTTAGACCTGATCTTTTTGGCAGCCAGGCCATTATTGCACATCATAACGTCTGCAGGGGCTGGAGTGTGACAATATTATATATGATTTGCAAACAATATTCCAATATACATATCATATTTAATATTATATATATTTCAATAACAATTTCAATCTATGAAGGATTTGAATTCTGTAAAGTTTGTAAATGTATTTTGGTGTGATTTTATGTAACTCAGAATTATGAGCCACCCTTTTCCTGAGGTGTTACTATCCATAAGGCTCCACAGGACAAATCTATATATCAACCTGACAGACAGGCATGCGCGACACACTCACACGTGCACAGGCACGCACACACTCACACACGTGCGCAGTACATGCACACACACAACCACTGAACATGGCAGCTGATAAGTTAGTTATTGCTAAATTACTTCAGCACATTTTCAGGAAGCTCAGAACATGTCTTTATGCTCAGTACAGCAACAGCACTGGAGAAATATTACTACATCCTGTCACATGTCTCTGCACTTCCTGTCCACTTACTTGTCCCTCAACATTTAAATCCACACCTGCAGTGGATATGAAGCCCTCCTACACCACAGGTAAACCATACTACAAGTGCACATGCTGCAGCACAAGTAGCCCCAAAATCAAGGTCCCTTTTATACTGCCCTTAATTACCTATAATTCCCCCAAAAGAACAGGAAACGTACAGCTTTGTTATGGGGAGGTGCAAACAAGGTGCAGAGCTGCAGTAGGAGAGCTGAACGCTGCAGGATTTTATCATGCGTTCACACATTGCACAAATACTGAGGTCCATTTATAAGGATCACAATAACAAAGAGTCATTAAAACTGCTTTTAGTAAAATAACATTATGAGTGCTAAAGCAATCTATATGCATGGCCTCCTCCTGCTGTTTTCCAAGCTACTGCAGGGACACCCACTGCTGCATTTTCACTCAAGCTAACCCACAATCTGTGTATCTCTCCATTTTAAGACAGGTAGCGCTACCTGCTCAGCTTGCACGCTATTTTGGGCATGGTTAGAGTTTTGCACACCATTTCACACACACAATCCTTTGGTAAATCCAGTGTTGTTGGTGTATGTTGGGCATTTATCGTACTGAAGCGCTGCACTCGTGTGTTTATTCAAACTTCTGAAGCAGAGAGTGAGTATAGGGCTTCATATACATGCTGTGTGGAGGCTTCATGTGATCTGCTGTAGCCTCACTGTTTTATCTCGCCTGTACTGGGGGGTGGGGCGAACATACACCAAACTTACAGCTTTATATGTGGTGGGGGGGCATTGGTGGGTGGGAGTGTGGAGCTACAATAAAATTCCCACAATAAAAGTAAAGACCGCCTGAATGCTGCAGAGCACAAAAGTGAAGGCACTGCTTTCCCATGATCCCTCGCTACAGAATGCAAGCTGTCACTCAAAACCACTGACTCCTCCCATCCACCACACATAAAACCACGAGAATCACTCAGCTGGTCCTTCTGGCGAAAAATGAGGAAATAATATGTTTTAACAAATAAATATACAATACCTTATATATATACAGTATATTACCTGCACTGTATATTACCTGCACTATTCTCAAATCATACATATATATATTCCTAAATAATTTTACTATTTCTAATAGTAGTTGAGTTGAAGGTGCATGACTGGCAGTAGAGGAGCTTTTTATAAGACACAATCCCCTCCCCTCTCTGGTGGTCAACCATATTAACCAATGACAGTCTCAGGGGCGCAGAGGCCACACCCCATGCAGCTCCATGCAAGGCTGGGGGGACATCCAGGCTCTGCTATGAGGGATTCACTGGGGTCACAGTTCACAGGTCAAAGGTCAGAGGTCAAATACATCACACTGATTGGCTGGAGGTTGAAGCAGGGGAGCACTGTCTGTTTACAAAGATTCAAAGGAATCACTGCGCAGCTTCTGGTCCGTTTCCATGGAAATACTGATGAGGAGAGGTTCGGAGTGAATCATGTGGCCTGTTTCCATGGCAAAGCTGATGAGGAGAGGTTTGGTGTTCTCCTGCGCTGGTCCCTGGTGCTGAGCTGCGGGATGGGGCAGAGGGGGGCTGGGAGGGGGCGGAGTTATGGGTTGACCTTGTATTTGGAGGCGTCTCGGGGTTCCCTGCTGGGGTTGCTCCAGTCATCCGCCTCGGCGCTGGTCTGGTAGTGTCGCCATGCCGACTTGTTGAAGACGGGGAGACGTTCGAAGGACTCGCTGGAGAGCGCCTGGAGATGGACACCAAGAAAAATGAACTTCATTATATCTCAAAGCAACATAATATTAACTTAAGCCAAAAAATCATAATGATAAAACACTATGTAAGAAAAATGTAAATTAAAACCATAAAACAAGAGTTACGAGCACACCAGCTGCAGCTTCACTACATCACATGTTCAGATACAGCCATACAGGTTGTATGTTTGCTGCCGTTTCTCTGCACTGCTGTGGAGGGTTGTGTGTGTGCTGCCGTTTCTCTGCACTGCTGTGGAGGGTTGTGTGTGTGCTGGCTTTCACTCCACAGACAATTAGAATATTGGTTCCGTTATATACAGGACTGTTGACATAGTCCTGCTGGTTTGCACATAATGCATAAATATAATATAATCTGCTGCTTATGCTCTGTGAATTAACCCAAAGTCACATGGATATGGCTGAATGAGTAACTGAATTAAATGAAAGATAACTAATAATAAACGAGTTCCAGCCTGAGTGAAGGGCTCTTTTGCTGGCTGGGTGACGGGGCCCACCTTCAGGTAGATGACAGCGTCTGTGCCCACCCCCTCCATGGAGTACAGCTTCAGGTCGCCCTGGAAGTAGCGTGCATAGAGCCTGGAGATCGGCAGGCCGTAGCCAAACCCTGCCTGAACAGAGAGAGAGAGGGGTCAGCCTATACACACACACACACACACACACACACTCACACTCAAACGCGCACACACACACATGTATATGCACATGCACAACACACACACGCACACATACACACACACACACACTCACACGCGCACACACACACACATGTATATGCACATGCACAACAACACACACACACACACACTCACACTCACATGCGCACACACACACATGTATATGCACATGCACAACACACACACTACACACACATGCACAACACACACACACTACACACACATGCACACACACACACACACATACATGCATATGCACATGCACAACACACACACACTACACACACATGCACAACACACACATGCACACACTCTTTAGCATTAGGTGGTTACCAGGGGAACAGCCTGCGTGGCGCCCAGACTTGGGGAGGGTGCAGTGGAGTACATGTAGTTGAAAAGCCGGTCAATCTTCCGAAGGGGCACACCTCCACCCCGGTCACTGATCTGAGGGGTCAAACAGAGGGGTCAAAGGTCAACAGTGTGAGGATGACATCACAAAGAACATATCACTACTACCAAAACAACAGAAAGAACGATAAAATATGCTGAGCTCGTGTGAATATATGTATATAAGTGTGTGTGTGAAATATGTATGTATGTGTGTGTATGTGTGTGTGATATATGTATGTATGTGTGTGTATTTATGTGTGTGTGAGTATGTGTGTGTGAAATATGTATGTATGTGTGTGTTTGTGTGTGTGTGTGTGTGAGTGTGTGTGTGAATGTGTGAGTGTGTGTATGTGTGTACCTTTATAGAGAGGTCCTCCTTGCCCAGGGTCACTAGAGTAGTCACTGGGGGCAGCTCCTCTGATCGGTTCTCATACAGCTCTACTGTAGCTCTCATTGAGTTCTACACACACACACACGCACACACACACACACAAACACAAGTTAAGATAGCTGGCATGGCATCCACCATGTTACAGGCTGGGAGGGCCATTCCCCGCTGAACAGCCCAGAACAGCCCCAAACTTGGTCCTCACATGTCTGTCGGTCCTCACGTCTGTCGGTCCTCACATGTCTGGCTCTGCTCAGTAAGAGCAGGCCTGTTCCCTGCTGGTCTAATGGTACTCAAACCACCACACAGCTAGCACAGCACACAGCCAATATCCAGGACAAGCATTCAAGAGTCTGACAGAGGTTTACCCTAAGGCAGAAAACAGCAAGCAGTCATAGCAAACATTTATACAGAAATACCGTACATAAAAGACACACATCACAGGGCTCATTACAGCACACCTCTTTGCAGACTCTTCATTTACTCTGTCCTGTTACTGGAATAAAACCTACATTTCCTCATGACAGAGAGAGAGAGAGAAAGTGAGAGGGGAAGGGGGAGGAGAGAACAATGAACTCTACTCCGCCTGCTGTGGGCAGATACCTGGCACACACAGAGGGGACAGGAAGTGAGCTGATCGCAGGGGAGTGGCACACACAGAGGGGACAGGAAGTGAGCTGATCACTGGGGAGTGGCACACACAGAGGGGACAGGAAGTGAGCTGATCGCTGGGGAGTGGCACACACAGAGGGGACAGGAAGTGAGCTGATCGCTGGGGAGTGGCACACACAGAGGGGACAGGAAGTGAGCTGATCGCTGGGGAGTGGCACACACAGAGGGGACAGGAAGTGAGCTGATCACAGGGGAGTGGCACACACAGAGGGGACAGGAAGTGAGCTGATCACTGGGGAGTGGCACACACAGAGGGGACAGGAAGTGAGCTGATCGCTGGGGAGTGGCACACACAGAGGGGACAGGAAGTGAGCTGATCACTGGGGAGTGGCACACACAGAGGGGACAGGAAGTGAGCTGATCGCTGGGGAGTAGCACACAGAAAGTGGGTGACTCACCTTGAAGAGCTCAAACAGCATGTGCAGCAGGTGAGAGGGCACATACACCACCTGAATGGGCTTCCCAGGAGCCTTTGCTAGGGGGTATAGGAGAGTGCTGTTAGCATCGCTGTTGTGTCATATTGACACTGCAGCCACGACCGGATCAGACCAGTTACACAGCCACCACGCCCACTTCCACTGGCTGCTCTGTCAGACAGCCCACACACACAGTATCCAGCATGCAGAGTGGCAGGGTGGACACACACACTTCCTGTTTAACCCAGCGTCACATAGTAAAACCTCTCACAGGCTCCACAGCACCATGATCTTTAACTTGCAACGAACCTGGGTCAATTAATTAATAATAATTAATTACTTAATTAATACATGTATAAATAATGTTTACATTGGCAGAAGTGTGGTGAGAGGTGTTGCTGCTGTGTTCTCTGCCGGTTAGTGACACTGCCATTACAGTCAGTCAGTTAGTTTACAGCACAGTATTACAGTCAGTCAGTTAGTTTACAGCACAGTATTACAGTCAGTCAGTTTACAGCACAGTATTTCTGAACCTGGCTGTTATTTCTGCACAACATTACTGTTGACTGAAGATCTGTGAATTAATCAAGTCTTCAGATTTTCCACAATACCTGTTCTTCACGAGCAAGCAAGTCAGTGAGTCATGTGAGCTCGTACAATAGTTTCAGTGACTCTGGGGTATTTATGGGACTGTTTGAGGTAGCTATGAGAGTAAATCTCAAGTTTCTGGGAAAAACAAAAAAACAATCTCCGCAGAGGCTGGGTACACTAAGCTTGGCTGAAGCATTTTTGGTCTAAGGGGACACATCCAGAACCACTCACAGCCCTGCCTCACTGCTGTGCCCTACTCCATCGGCTAGGATTACAGACAAGCTTGGTTTCTGCTTTTGACATTGTGTAATTTCCTCTTTTAAGGGGTGGTTGTACTTCTATGCTGAATTTTCATGCATGCATACTGAACTGAGCACATGACAGGTGCATTGTAAAAATGAACACTGATACTACAGTTACCGTTAAACTCTGCAATCTTCAGCTTGGGTGCCACCATGTAGTACTGCTCACACAGCATCTTGGCCGTCTCGTACGCATCTGAAACAGGAAGTGCGGTTATCTGACCAGGTAATGATATCACCATGTTACATCACTCATTTACTGAGCCAACGGTCTGGTGCAGCACATTTCACACGTAGCCACCCGCTGTATACACATTATGCATTTAAACAAGTGGACGATTTCTTAACTGTCTGTCTGTTCAAGCTTGCAACAACTGAGTGGATTTGAACTGGCAAAGCTCTGCTATTTGATCCTGGTTATCAAATTACTATTACACATTATCACCATACACAAGAGTGCTCTGAGAGAGGAGCAGAGCAATGGCACTCCCATTACTGAGCTCAGTAACCATGAATAGGACAGCTATGACACAGCGGTTAAATATGTATCACAGTGTATGGGAAGGTATTTTAGTGTGAGCCCAAACACTCGCACTTTCACTTCACCAAAGTTCAGACTGGGGAGCATTGTGAAACGCCACTGTTAAAACACAGGGTGTGATGTGTCAGCAAACGGAGTGGAGCCGTTACCAGCGCCCTGTGTGGAAACATACCCCCAGGCGCACTGGCATACAGTCATACGTTACCGTGCAAAATCCCCCAGCCCCCCGCTCCAGTGACTGCATGGGTGAGGTACTGTGACGAGGGGAGACTGTGGGATCAGCGCCCAGGACACGCAGGGACTATCCTGGGGGGAGGGGGAGGGAGGGGAGGGAGAGGGTCGCCTCCAGTGCTGGAGGAGAACCCTAAAGAGGAGCGAGACACCACCAGGGGGCGCCCTGTCTACTTAGCATTTGAATCACAAGATGGAACTTGTCTTCTTCAGCGTAAGGACATTCTGTACTTTTGTGTACCCTGAGCACAACCAATGGAAGAATTTAGAAAAAAAACATATTTTGATGTGTGTGTGTGTATGCGTGTGTGTGAGTGTGTGTGTGTGTGTGAGTGTGTGCATGCGTGTGTGTGTGTGTGTGTATACATATATTGTATTTGTATGTTTGCGCACCAATTTGTATTTGTTGATTCTTTGAAAACCATGGGAATCCATTTGTTTGGTTTAGCGGGTTCATTGAGAAGTCTCTTAGGGCCGGAACAAAAGCACACGGTTTCATTTTCAGATAACAGCACAACAGCACAAAGAACGACTGTTTGAGTTTCAACACTGCAAAGAGACTCACTGATCTGTACACCGTTATCAGTGATGAAGCTCTGTGCCTCACAACACAAACATGCTCTTCCATCAGAGGTCTCCCCTGCGAGTACCACCTGCCATATGTAACACTGCAGCTGCTATGGCAACCTCCTCCTTTCCTACTGTCACCACAGCCACATCTAAATACACACACTCACCTGTCTCTCACTAACACTGTCATCTCTGCCTTCATCTGACCACATTCACCTGTCTCCAACCTCACCTGTGCACACTCACCTGTCACCACCTCGGTCACGCTGCAGTTGGGGTCGATGCTGCCGATGTGTTTGGGGTGAGCAGGATTTGTGTCGTTCCCGAATAGCAGAGCTGCAACACAGAGAGAGCCACAGGTAACCATCAGGTGTGTTACTATGCTCAGGAAAACACCTGCCACAGGTAACCATCAGGTGTGTTACTGTGCTCAGGGAAACACCTGCCACAGGTAACCATCAGGTGTGTTACTGTGCTCAGGAAAACACCTGCCACAGGTAACCATCAGGTGTGTTACTGTGCTCAGGGAAACACCTGCCACAGGTAACCATCAGGTGTGTTACTGTGCTCAGGAAAACACCTGCCACAGGTAACCATCAGGTGTGTTACTGTGCTCCAGAAAGCCACCTGCCACAGGTAACCATCAGGTGTGTTACTGTGCTCAGGAAAACACCTGCCACAGGTAACCATCAGGTGTGTTACTGTGCTCAGGGTAACACCTGCCACAGGTAACCATCAGGTGTGTTACTGTACTCAGGGAAACACCTGCCACAGGTAACAACCAGGTGTATTACTCTGTTCAAAAAAATTACTAATACTGGTGGCTCGGACGGAAGGCACTGTCCTTTAAAAGTGTCTGACACAGAGTCAGTAGAAACCAAGCTTCTATGTAGACTGACCACTGAGTCTGTTGCTGTCACATTGCAGTCACTGCATTTCTGTCGTGGTCACATTGCAGTAACTGCGTTTCTGTCGCGGTCACTTTGCAGTCACTGCATTTCTGTCGCGGTCACTTTGCAGTCACTGCATTTCTGTCGCGGTCACTCTGTAGTCACTGCATTTCTGTCATGGTCACTTTACAGTCACTGCATTTCTGTCGCTGTCACTTTGTAGTCACTGCATTTCTGTCGCGGTCACTTTGCAGTCACTGCATTTCTGTCGCGGTCACTCTGTAGTCACTGCATTTCTGTCGCGGTCACTTTGTAGTCACTGCATTTCTGTCAGTCACTTTGCAGTTACTGCCGTTGCTTACTGTGCTGGTTGATGAGCATGCGGAAGGAGATGCGGTTGGTGTAGAATCGGTCCAGGAAGTACTGGATGTTGGTGCTGACGAAGGGGTCGAAGCCGAACTTCTCCTTGTACTCGATGACGCCCTGGGCCATGGTCGGCACCACGTCATTGTGCCGGTTCCTGATATCGATCAGCAGGTCCAGGAAGCTGAAGCACAGACACAGGGAGGGGAGGGAAAACAGTCCAGACGTTTGGTCAAGCTGTCATGTGAGAAACCCATGACACCGATAGAGAGACTGCAGGTTTGCACAAGCCTTTTGGTTCCATTAATCATCAATCAAACTTCACCATCTTTCGCCGTGTTGGATCATCTGTGACCTGGAAAAGCTGAAGTTTTCACACACTGCTCCACTATTTTACTGCTCACATCTGAACTGGTTGAATGCATGCAGATTTGGGAGATGGCTACGTCCTCTGCACTGCAGTACTGTATGCTTTCACTGCAACCTCTTTTGACTTGTATTCTGTTCTTTGTTGTATTGTCTAGTTTCTACTTTTGTCTCCTGTCTTTTGCCCACACAAACACCCTGTCAGCAGGTCCACCTGCCTCAGAACCTTGTCTAAATCCTGACACAGGTGGAGTATTTTTCATGCAGTGTTCACTCCTGCTGTGCGCCCCAGTAAGGTGTTCATGCCTGAAATCGTTTTTGCCTAAGCCAGAGCTCAGACATTCTCAAACCCAGCGATGTGGATCTCAGTCCTCCACACTTCAGATTATAAGCCTCACTTTTTCATCTCACTTTGTGTTTATTAGTCATGCATTATAATTATTATTGCTCATTATTTTCACTGAGACATGACATCTTTTAAGAAAACATGAATTATTTTCCTGCGAAGCCTTTTGTATAGCAAACTTGCATGAAAGGTGCTATACACATACAGTGTGTTAGGATTTGACACAGAGTTAGAGTGCAGTGGTGAGAGAACTGGGTTTGTAGCTCAGAGTGTTTGATTTCTGAGGTGCTGCTATTGTACGTTTGCGTGACGTTTTTCAACCTGAATCTTTTCAATAAATGTCAAGATGTTGAAACTGTATGTGGAGAGCTTTAAGCTGTTTAAGTCATTTTGATTAGTGCCCCACCTGAATGACTGACTAACTGACTGACTAACTGACTGACTGAACTGACTGACTGACTGACTGACTGACTGACTGAATGAATGAATGAATGAATGAATGAATGAATGAAAACATGATTTTGTTTTCTGCAGTTTCTGTTCATCTAACCCTCTTATTTAACCAGCCCGTGGAGCGTTCTCCCTGCGCTGTGGCTCGGGTCAGACCCGGCCGGCCGCTGCACATCCTGGCTCTGCTGAAGCACTCCGCTCTGTGTCCTGCATAGCTGTGGCTTTTCTGTACGCCACCCGGTCTATTTCAGAAACATTTCTGCACGCCATGCTCGCTAATTTCCATCTGGACAATCTCACTGTTTCCACTCTGTGTTATTCACATTGGGCCAGTACACTCGGGACACAACCTTCATTAAAAGAGAAATGCAGAAATCCACATCTGAACAGTAAAAATAAAAATATACTTCAGTTATGCTGACAAGGGCACTCAAAAATATGTTTGAGTTAACACTACAGTACCCAGCATGCACCTCCTGTTACAACAGATATTTATTCTGCATTACACAACATGATTCTCCTGGGTGAACTTTACAAAGGACACAAGCCTTAGAGAAAATTCACTCACTCATTCAAGGCGCGTGGATCTTCAGGACTCCTGTTCTCATACCCAAGAAGCTCTACGAAGCTCTGCATATACCTGCACACACACACACACACACACACACACACACACACACGCAGATATACAGATCAATACATAGATAAACACAAAAAATGATCAGTGATCACGTGTACACACACTCACTGCTCAGTCAACACACTGACCAAGTAAGTCAGACATTTTCTACACAGTTTACATTTTTACATTTTTACATTTCTTGCACAGAGGGGTTATGGCCCAGGGGATTCTGGGAAATAGAGTTCCTTGAAAGAGGGGATTTGAAACCAAGATTTATAGGAAACAGAGTTGCTAAAGAGCGGATATGAAGAAAAGCATTCTGGGAAACAGAATTCCTTGAGAAGGGATATGGAACAGAGGATTCTGGGAGATGCAGTTGTTTGAGAGCAGATATGGAGCAGAGGATTCTGGGAAACACAGGGACAGACCCCAGCCCTCACCATTTCTGCACCAGTCTGACAGATGGCTGGCTGAGCAGGTTATCTGGCAGGAGGTTGACCTCTCGCATGGTGTTGGCCAAACGCACCGGCAGCTCCTTCCGAAGGAACATATAGGATGTCTTCTCACAGGCATTCTCCCGCCCTGAGAGAGAGAGAGAGAGAGAGAGATGGAGAAAGTGAGAGAGAGATTGTCAGAAAAGGTAGTCAGAAACTCCAACCCAAAATTATATTTACAGTACTGTGAAACAGTATGAGCCCCGTTTGATTTTCTGCATGATACACTAGATAAAAGGGACCCTGAGTGAACAAATATCATAAAATTAAGATACTCGTTTAATTTTTACTTCCTCAATCAATCAGACTTTATTTACATAGCGCCTATAGAGCGTGCAGGGATGCAATACCAGGTGCTTTAACAATACAATAAAATACAACAATAACAAGAAGATAGATAAGGAAAAATCAATAAAATCAATAACTGCATGAAAAAGAAATCCCTCCAATAAAGTCATGCGGCTGTTTAAGGGGTGAAGCTACTTTTGCAGGGCTGCAAATAAATACTTCCCATAGCTATTGATGGCCTGGCGTGAGCCGTGAAAAAGAGTTTGACAAGTCTGTTTTGCTTCCATGCATGAGCACTTAAAGAGACTAAATGTGCTTGATTAAATGCAACAGTAAGGGTATTTGACTAAATCCCAGAGCAAGTCCAGCTGACAAAGTCTTGGAGTCAGTGTGTGTTTGAGTGAATCCCAGAGTCAATGTGTGTTTGAGTGAATCCCAGAGTCAATGTGTGTTTGAGAGAAAGTCAGTGTGTTTTTTGAATCCCAGAGTCAGTGTGTGTTTGAGTGAATCCCAGAGTCAGTGTGTTTTTGAGAGAATCCCAGAGTCAATGTGTGTTTGAGTGAATCCCAGAGTCAATGTGTGTTTGAGTGAATCCCAGAGTCAATGTGTGTTTGAGTGAATCCCAGAGTCAGTGTGTGTTTGAGTGAATCCCAGAGTCAATGTGTGTTTGAGTGAATCCCCAGAATCAGAGTGTGTGTTTTGAATCCCAGAGTCAATGTGTGTTTGAGTGAATCCCAGAGTCAATGTGTGTTTGAGTGAATCCCAGAGTCAGTGTGTTTTTGAGTGAATCCCAGAGTCAGTGTGTGTTTGAGTGAATCCACAGTGTGTGTTTGAGCCAGAGTCAATGTGTGTTTGAGGATCAATGTGTGTTTGAGTGAATCCCAGAGTCAGTGTGTTTTTGAGTGAATCCCAGAGTCAGTGTGTGTTTGAGTGCAGACAGTGTGTGTTTGAGAGAACAGAGTCAGTGTGTTTTTGAGTGAATCCCAGAGATGGATGGAAAACAGCCTCAGGATCTCGCAGGGCACACAGCGGTATTGACGGATGGAAAAAGCCCACTGCTAACGGCCCTCTAAAAATGTCCTGTAGGGTTAAACAAGTACCAGCGCCTGGCTTACACAGACAGGCTAATCATCAGGTGCTATCGAGCTGTTAGCCAGGAAGATAACTCCCCACAGGAGAGAGAGATTAGGTGTCAGACTGTACACATAAAATAAGATAACCAAGTGAGACAATAAACATCAATGAAAGTGAAAACGTCCGAACTGAAGATTAAATGATTACTTATTCACTAGAGTTTGAGTGAGCTAGCCGCTAAAAGCTAAAGGGGAGGTGCAGCTGAAAGGGCAGTATTGGCAGAAATGTTTCTATCCAGAGCTCTGTCCTGAGGCCGGCAGGGATGCCGCTAAAACTACAGAGAGCTCTAACCACACTCCTCCAGCAGAGTACTCTTCCCAGGTTAAAGACCCAAGACCAAGGCACACGTTGTGATATCTCAGTCAGTGCAAAGGTCACTTTACTAAAACTGCTGTCTGAACAACAAGTGCCTTGGTTAGTTCACTCTGCTAGAAAGTTAGAAAGTGACATTTGGATTTGAAAGACACCCTGCATTTACATCACAGAGCATGCATGAGGTTGACCTTGGGCTACATGACACAGTCTATTGATTTATAACAGTATATATCCAGCAGTAATTTGTCATAGCTGAATGTTTAAAGGATAAAATGTTGTAAGTAAATAGACTCCTTAGCCATCCAAAGGAAGACATGTGTGTGACATCCATGGTGGTAACTTCCTCCGGCCGCGTAACATCCCCTTGGAGAGAGAGCTTTAGTAGCTGCTTTTCAAAGGGTGCGACACTCTCACACAGATGTGTAACTCTCTGCATAACATTGTTAGGCAAATCCAGCCCATTTGAATTGAGCAGGGGCAGGGGGTGGGACACATAAGAACAGCAAGAAAATATCCAGAGTGAACACATGGCAGCACAGTGAGCCTGGGACTTTAATGTCTGTGTGACTGTGTGTGTGTGTGTCTGTCTGTCTGTCTGCCTGTGTGACTGTGTGCATGTCTGTCTGTCTGTCTGTCTGCCTGTCTGTCTGTCTGTGTGACTGTGTGCCTGTCTGTCTGTCTGTGTGACTGTGTGCCTGTCTGTCTGTCTGTCTGTGTGACTGTGTGCCTGTCTGTCTGTCTGTCTGTCCTGTCTGTCTGTCTGTGTGACTGTGTGCCTGTCTGTCTGTCTGTCTGTGTGACTGTGTGTCTGTCTGTCTGTGTGACTCTGCCTGTCTGACTGTGACTGTGTGCCTGTCTGTCTGTCTGTGACTGTGCCTGTCTGTCTGTGTGACTGTGTGCCTGTCTGTGTCTGTCTGTCTGTCTGTGTGACTGTGTGCCTGTCTGACTGTGTGCCTGTCTGTCTGTCTGTCTGTCTGTCTGTGTGACTGTGTGCCTGTCTGTCTGTCTGTCTGTCTGTCTGTCTGTGTGACTGTGTGCCTGTCTGTCTGTCTGTCTGTGTGACTGTGTGCCTGTCTGTCTGTCTGTCTGTCTGTCTGTGTGACTGTGTGCCTGTCTGTCTGTCTGTGTGCCTGTCTGTCTGTCTGTCTGTGTGACTGTGTGCCTGTCTGTCTGTCTGTGTGACTGTGTGCCTGTTTGTCTGTCTGTCTGTGTGACTGTGTGCCTGTCTGTCTGTCTGTCTGTCTGTGTGACTGTGTGCCTGTTTGTCTGTCTGTCTGTGTGACTGTGTGCCTGTTTGTCTGTCTGTCTGTGTGACTGCGTGTCTGTGTGCTTGTGAGCCTGTGTGACTGTGTGCCTGTCTGCCTGTGTGACCTTGTGCCTGTGTGACTGTGTGCCTGTCTGCCTGTGTGACCTTGTGTCTGTGTGACTGTGTGCCTGTCTGCCTGTGTGACTGCGTTACTGTCTGCCTGTGTGACTGTGTGACTGTGTGCCTGTGTGACTGTCTGTCTGTGTGACTGCGTTACTGTGTGCCTGTGTGACTGCCTGTGTGACTGCGTTACTGTGTGCCTGTGTGACTGCGTGCCTGTCTGCCTGTGTGACTGCGTTACTGTGTGCCTGTGTGACTGTCTGTCTGTGCCTGCGTGTTACTGTGTGACTGCGTTACCGTGTGCCTGTGTGACTGCGCTACTGTGTGCCTGTGTGCCTGCGTTACTGTGTGACTGTCTGTCTGTGTGACTGCGTTACTGTGTGTCTGTGTGACTGCGTTACTGTGTGCCTGTGTGACTGCGTTACTGTGTGCCTGTGTGACTGCGTGCTCTGTGTGCCTGTGTGCCTGTGTGACTGTGTGACTGTACTGTCAATGAATTCCCCACATGCCACAATCCGCCTGAGCCCAGAGCTGCAGAAACCATGCAGTAATAAAAGGCAGTGTTAGTGCTGGACTCTTAAACACACAATCACACACTCACATACACACACAAGCACACACATACACATGCACAGAGACACACTCAGACTCACACACACGCACACTCAGACTCACACACACACACAAACACAGACACACACACACACAGAACATGCATGTCACAGTATAACTGCAGGGAGGATCAATATGTTCCCAAATCAGTTTCATATTGATAAAACATGTCTGTGCATGAGGGGACAAACTACAAAACCAGGAACCATATAAATACACACACACACTCAGACTCACACACAAAAACACACAATCAGACTCACACACAAACACACACTCAGACTCACACAAACACACACAGACTCACACGCACACACACACACACAGACTCACACACAAACACACACTCAGACTCACACACAAAAACACACAATCAGACTCACACACAAACACACACTCAGACTCACACACAAACACACACTCAGACTCACACACAAACACACACTCAGACTCACACACAAAACACACACTCAGACTCACACACACACACTCAGACTCACACACAAACACACACTCAGACTCACACACACAAACACACACACACTTCAGACTCACAGGTACATTCAAAGATCACACACCCATTTATAAGTTTAGATTTTACACACAAACACACACCAGACAAAACCAGGCAAAAACACACTTATGTTCAACACAAAAACACTCAGACTCACAAACACACAATTCTGTAAAACAAAAACATAACTGAACATGTTATTATTTAACATAATTTAACATAAATCAATGCAAAAATAATAATGATTGTTGTTGTTCAGCTGTATGTCCGGTTCTGGGAAAGCTGAAAGGGTGAATTAATGAACCATTCTTTATGATATATAAAATAATTTCTCCATTGTTCCTCATTATTACCTAACCTCCTTTAAGCACTATACTGCCACACCAGCTGGCAGCAAGACCTGAGAGTGACTCCAAGCAGCACTGATACTGTTCAGTTCTGTGATTCACAGAGTGATTCATTTTTTGAACAGAGAACCGTGATTCAGATTGGGCCCAGGTCTGCACACAGAGAACAGTGATTCAGAGATTCAGAGAGAGAGGAGAGAAGGGTCTGGGGGTTCTGGGCACCAAGAAAAAGTCATTCAGTGCTTCAGGTCTGTGCACAGAAAGAGTGATTCAGAGAGTGAGTCACTTCTTTGAACAAAGAAGAGTGACTCAGACAGTGAGTCACAGAGGAGTGACTCATGGCACCCAGGCACAGAAAGGGTATCAGTTACACTCCAGCACAAAGACTGGATTTACACTGTTATTATTCAAACACACTGAAATCTGACACTGCACTGAGAGACAACCATCTGTGTGTGTGTGCGTGAGTGCCTGTGTGTGTCTGTGTGTGTGAGTGTGTGTGTGAGTGCATGCGTGTGTGTGTATGTGAGTGCGTGCGTGTGTGTGTGTGTGTCTGTGAGTGTGTGTATGTGAGTGCATGTGTGTGTGTGTGTGTGTGTGTGTGTGTGTGTGAGTGTGTGTATGTGAGTGCATGCGTGTGTGTGTGTGGGTTTGTGTGTGTGTGTGTGTGTGTGTGTGAGTGGGTTCGTGTTTCTTCCTGACTGATCCTTTCCAAAGATGATTAGAGAGCAGAAGGCACAGACTGCCCTCTTACCTACGTACACCACCCTGAACCGCTCTGTTTTTTGCAAACACATGACAAAACTACACACTTTCCATTGTAAACAGTGAGTCGCAAGTCTTTCCTCATGAGTGCACATTCATACACACTTCCAGGCTGCTAAGCTGCTTGCCTTCAGCACAGAGGCCAAATCACAGCTCATCTAAGACTCCTCCATCCCAAAAGCCTTTAAAAGTCTATCACCAGCATCGTTTAATCAAAACTGAAAACTCACATGGAACGTTAGGAGGTTTTTTTGGCAGACCATTAGTTCAACATGATCTTCCACGGTGAAACCCATGTTCTCATCTACTATACAGGCAACTGCTTATTCTATTAATAGGTAATGCTTGAAACTGGAATATAATTTTGTGCATGAAACACGTGTTAATGAGCAGTAGACCTGTAATTTATCGGTTGTGTGTGTTTGTGCCGCACTGATATTGCTCCAGGGTTTTCAGTCAGTGGTTTAAAGCAAGAAAACGTGTTGTTGTGCCCAGTTAACACACTGGATTACATAGTACTGCAGGTACATAGTGCTAATTGTATGGGAAGGACTGAAAAGGAGAAAAAAGTTCTCTAGTGCACGACAGCCCTTTTTTCTCCTTTTTTGTGCATATTATGTGAACTGCAGTAAACCTGCCACTTTATGGGTCAGACTGATCCTGTGCGGGTTACGCTGATGTTTTCCTGCAGTGAGCAGTTAGCACTTCCTTCTCCCAGTCAATGGTTAACACTCAAACAGACCTTTATGGTCCCCTGGGTGTGTTCCATCAGGCTCCTCTGTCTGTCTGTCTGTCTGTCCAAGGTGTATGCGCTTGCTGTATTATGTGCCGTACTGTACATGAAGGGCACGTGTTTTGGCAAACGCGCTCTTTTTCTTTGGTGAATGACACGGCGGGTCTCACACCTTTGAACAGGTTATTGCTGCAGACACTGATCGCTTTGCATGCCGGCTCAGACAGAGAGGGAGTTGCACTTTGAGTTCTGCAAATTAGGCTTAGACAAACACAGGCACAGACCCTTAAACCTCCCACTGAGGAATCGCTCACACATAAGAGAACGTCAATGTAGCAGAGCCGTTTCCACACAAGTCTTTCAGACTGCACTGCCTTAGCGCCCAACATCACTCAACCTGCAAAGGGCACCCTATTGACCTGGGCACTGAGGTTTGTAGTGCACTATAAGTTTATCCTCCATCTTGTCTCCAGTACACTTGTGCGTGGAATGGCCCAGCTTCAGACGGCACAAGCACTGCCATGTATCTGTTCCACCCATGCACTAAACCAGCTGACTGTGCAAAGTGGTGCCGCCACCTGGCTGAAGAGTCCAGCTAATTACAATCTCCTGCTTCAGCGCAGGGCTGGAACAAACAAATGGAGGACTTGTATTTCCCCACCTCTTCCACACAATAAGCACATCCGAAACAAACTTCCAGAGTACGACTGTAACGCCTCATTCTCAGAACATCAGTATGAAAGTACCCAACGCACCCAAAGAGCAGATACCACTCGGCAGGCTTCACCCAACAGAGTTTAACTCTGAGGAGCTCTATGGGACCAGAGCACAGACATTACAACGTTTTGGGGTGAGCTTAAATCCCCACATTCCAGTCTGGCAGAGGATTTTCATTCAAAGCAACTCACAGGAAGTTGGAAAGTTCAGCAGTAGGAGTGAGGCCCTCCCCAGCTCCTCAGCGTTTTTAATTTGATGAGTTGCATCCTGTAGCCTGGCAATGGTGTTACACAACTGCCAGTGGACATTTTGTTTTTGGGATCACTACGAAAAAAAGAAAAATACAGGAAAATGTTGCTATCTCTGATGTAAACCGTTGGGCTTTTAGAGTGAAAAATATTTTATGGTGGCTGGACAGTTATGATCCAGAATTTCATGGCCATGGTGTACATAATTTATTCCAAAAGAGCAACAAGAGATGTTTTCGGTTTTAAAAAATTGCTGACAATTGGAGTGTTGCCAACAGGAGATAACAGGCCATTGCGTTATTAGAAAAAACATACCCTCAATATTGGGTGGGGTTACTGCAAAGCAGAGAGAGAGTTTTATGAGCCCGAACAGCAAAGGCTAGCTTCAAAAGATCTGCCAAATAGGCAGTCAACGATGAATCAATAAAAACACAGCCCAAAACAAGGAAACCAACCGTTTTATAACACAGAGAGGAATAACTTGAACCCTTTCTCAAATTGCCACTACTACTAACTAGCCAACCATACAGCTTCAGATATATTTTAAAGCTTTCAAACTTCACTCTCATATCATTCTGCAACGTTGAGTGATAATAGTGAGCTCTGCTAGTGGGCTAGCTGGATTAAGCACAGTTTTAACTTACTGTTTCTGAAGCTAATCATTTTTTATTTGTGGGCATATTAATTGTTGCTGCATAAACACTGTTGTTTAATAGATCAGTGACATTTTTAAGAGTTTGTGTACCTGATGTCTTTGGCGTTGCAGCAGACATGGGAAGATTGACAGGCATTTCTGAAAAAAACTCTTCACTATTGAGCTCCACTGATCTGCATCACATTTCTTGCGTATTTATGTTCTGTACCACGTCATTTTAGATTGTAACTGTGTGACCAAGCCCTGAAATATTACATTAAAATGAAAATAAAACATGTAAAAGGGGTAAACCATGAGGGAACTTGACACACTTATTCACCCTCGCTCAATTGCTGACGAAGTATTATGTCACCATATGTCACCAATGTACACGAAAAGTCCAAGAGCTCATCCGTTTGGCATCAAAAACTGTTGGGCTTTAACCGTCGTCGATTATTCACAGGCGTTAAAACCCTTTCAAAAGTCGTGCAGAACAGTCTCGACGGTGCTGTGACCTGTCATTCTGGAGCAGGGCTGTGAGCACTGCGGTATTGACAAGGTCTATACTATCGATACAGTCAATGCTGTCTGTGAGAGATTCTTCTGTTTTGGAAGGGTCCGATACTGGTAACTACTTTTGCCAGTCACACCCCCTGCACAAAGTCAGAAATGACGTCTAAGGGGGACTTAAAACGGGACTTAACAGCAATGAAGGATTTCTCCACAAATTAAAACCACAGATTTCAGTAATGAACTTCCACTGAGTACCACCGGTTGAACTAGACCTGCGTCAGCGAATTTGCCCCTCAGTCCTGTCTCCTCCCGTCAGTTAGAGACCAGGCAAGATGTGTTTACAGTACAAACTCATGACCACATTCACAGCACCAACAGCGCTGAACGCATCGTTAGAAATCAAAAGGACTTCACAGGTTTAGTGTTTACGAGTCATAAAAGCAGACCATTCCTACTTACCAAAATCCAAAAATTGCTTTATGGAAAGTGGCGAAGGTGAAAATCTTGAGTAATACTCTATCTTCGGAGTAGCGTTTTTCGCTAGAAATGCAAATAATCTCATGATGGAAAACACGTTTATTTCCCACTTTCTGGGTACCGGGAAATAAGTAAAGTCACATGCATCACATCGCTTACATTTGCAAGACGTAAACTATGATTTACTGAATATACTGGCTATTGCGTCAACGCGCTGTACCAAGGCAATTCCAAAAGAAGCGAATATTTTAAACTTATACGATACAAAGGAATTCTATATTTTCCTTGATGCCTCCCCTGTCATATTGTTGTACTAAATCGCACGTACGCGAGCTTCTAGTCAACCGCACATGACAATCCTTGTCCAGGCTCAGCGCTGAGCGCCATTGGCTGGCAGAGCTATTCCCTGAAAAGCGGAAGAAAGAAAAACGCTGTTGCGATTGGTTGACTTTACTGTGTTTCTGAGCACCTTCTTTGGCTGGTTAGGAGATTCTTTAAAAGGTCCGTTTACTCAAAGATATCACAAGTGCAAGTTTTTTTTAATCCTGAAACGCATTTCATTGCCAGATGTTTTTGTGAGGGTGATTCAAAACATGGACGTGAAATGACATTCCCGGAAGGAGAGAATTGCCGGTTTTGTTCATTCTGACATTGTGAACTTGCTACCTTACAGGGTTCAGGAAGCTACAATACACGCACGAATATAACGCTAGAATAAAAAACAACATCTTTCACTCGATTGTTCATATTCTTCCGTGAAATGGTTCCCAGATCAATGGGGTTATGTATTCAATTTCTCTCCACATATGCATATGAAACTATAGCTTGATCATCAGTGCACCACAAGAAGCAACTAAACTTCCTATCTGTAGTTTACCTCGAAATGTTTATCGTGTAATAATTTGTAACAGGTTCTCATCAAGCGCAGCCGACTGTTATCGCCTGTTAACCTACTTGAGCGCTGATGCCTTGTAAAATACAACGATAGTGCCGCCTAGTGGCAACAGTTTGCTGCTACATAGACAAACGCCAGCGACGCACGGGCATCTCTAAGCAGGAGACGGCCGGTCCTTTCCAAACAACGAGCTGAGATTCAGTATCCCACAGTCTGTCAGCTAGGCCATGTGTTTCTTTTAGCCCTCATGCAATTCAATCGATTCAGCCTTCACATTACAGCATCGTTTCCTTGGAGCATATTTTGTTTGCTTGGAGGCGAGCGAAAATGTGCTTCAGATTTCTGATCGTTCTGAAATACGTCATTTGATTGCATCAAGTCCAACTATCTATTTAAATTATACTAACTTGACAATATCTGGAATGTGAGTACTTTTATGATCACTGACACTAAAGTCTTCAGATGAACATTTTACCACTCTGATCCGGCCCTGTTTGGTTTGATTCTCGACATTGTGTTACGTTCTATCACAAATTTCACCACAAGATGGCACTGTTTACCAAAATCTGTCTACAAAAGAAGACAAAATCCATAAATATTACAAAAACAAAATCCTTTAAAAAATATTAATGTTATACTTCCTTTTTACATTGTAGGAGTGTTGCACAATGTTTGTGTTATGTGCTTGTAGCTAGCCCATTAGTAGTTCAGGAACATTCTCAAAAATACACACACACACACACACACACACACACACACACATTGCAAATACCACACAGTTGAATATCCACACAAGACTGCAAGCCAAGTATTGGATCCATGATTTAATGAATACAAAAACACGTATTTCAAAGCCAGTTAGGTATTTGGGTTTTTTTCATTTTCACAGTCTTGGGCCAAAGGAACCACATTTATACACTCCCTGATTCTCTCTCTCTCTCTCTCTCTCACACACACAAACACACACACACACGCATGCATATCTCACAGACACCCAAGCATGTACTGTCTCACGCACACACATATACACACACACATGCACTGTCTCACGCACACACATATACACACACACATGCACTGTCTCACACACACACATACACACACACATGCGCTGTCTCACACACACACATACACACACACACATGTGCTGTCTCACACACACAGACAAACACGCACCATACACACATGTGCTGTCTGTCACACACGCGCGCTCTGTGTGTATCAGGGTATGCTCTCCTCAGCCTCGGTCTGCTGGATGAACTTGGCGTTCTGGTCGTTGTCATCCTGGTACAGGTCTGCGGGGGGCAGGGGGTCGTAGTGACGGCGGTACAGCAGCCTGGTTACCAGCGTGATGATGAACATTTCCAAGATCAGCAGCTGCTGACTCATCACTGCTCAGCAGACACACACACACACACACACACACACACACACACACACACACACACAGGAAAATAAAATGGTTATGATTTTGCATCACACCTCTTGGTCTTTTTGCACGTGCTGAACGCCCTAGTCAGTCAGGCCCTGTGAGGTATCTCTGAGAGTACAATCAGGAAGTGCGTTTGGCTGGAATGGGGCTTTAAGGCTGCAGCTGAGAGGGGATACACTCAGGGGTCAGAGGTCACTCACAGTATCCACGGGCCTGGGAGGAGTAGGGCGGGGTGCAGGCGATTGTGCCGTTCATGGCTAGGATGTTGATGATGGCCGACTGCAGCTGGCTCAGGATCAGCACCAGCTGAGAAAACACATGCAGGGAATTATGGGTAAACACAACATACAGTCAGAATGCTAGGAATTGTGGGAAATTTGTGAAAGTCCACAGTATTTTATGTTTTATCAGCTTGCTCCACAATGCCTGTAAATGTACATAATAAAAGTGAACACAGGTGGACTCCCCTGTCTGTTCGGCGCTGTGATTGGCTGAGGAGAGCGCAGGTAGACTCACCTGGTACATGGCGTATTTGGGGATGATCCTCTGGCTCTGCAGGATGCTGCGGAGGTGTACGAACATGATGGCCACCGGCCAGAGCGCGATGATGGTCAGGATCCCCACGAACGGGTTGATCCAGATCGCCGCTCCTGTGATCTCCATCTGCAGGAACAAGAGCACAACATGCAGCGCTGACTGGAAGCTCATCACCCGGAACCTTCCGGACACAGGAGATACACGGGACGACAGGGTGACCATACCACACAGGTAATAATAACTACATAGGTACATCACTATTACAAAAAACATTTAGTTAATACCTAAAAATATCTAAAAAATAAGCCAGCTAGTTTTAGTTTGGTTTATGTACAACAGGTTATTCAGCAATGTTGAGTCATTCGTTTTTCAGACACATTCACTGTGAATAATTTCGGCCGTGACTGTTTAGGTTTTCTAACATAAGACATTCTGCATGCTGTTTTGGGTTTCTACACTAGACATGTTTTTAAGATATCTATTTCATTTTAACTTAGTATGCTAGATGGTTGGCTCTCTACTCAGCATTAGGGTTGAGGGCAGATAGATAGTTATTTAAATAACTAGCAAGACGAAATTGCACTGTGTTTAAAAATGAGCCATATATCTCTGCAGGTGACAGGTTAGCATAGAATAACTTATTACCCAGAGGAAACTTTGGTTATGCTTGATTAATACTTAACTAGCAGTATAATAAAGTCCTTCCTCTCAGTTCTCAGTTTCCTCTTTTTAAATATTTGGATTTGCAGACCAGAATGTACCACAAAAATATAAGAGTTTGTTATAGGACAAGAGAAAGTAAAACACTGAGTTGTCTCTCTTTGAGGTTAGAAAGGACTGTTTCGAAAAACAATAAATGATAATTGATCTATTATATTTCAATTATCAAAACGGTAAAACCATCATATTTTTAGGTTGTCAAAATAAATAAATCTTGAGTACCAACAATTAATTCATAAAAAACCCTAATAAGAAAACCATAACTATAATTATTCTCATATACTTCAGCATTGTTATGTCCACACGTGAGCACCTGTGAGTACCTGTGAGTACCTGCGTCACAAACAGTCCCTGTGACTCTTCTCACAGCGCCACCGTCACCAGGGACTGTGCTGCCTCTGCAGAACAGTGCCCCCCTGTGGCCACTCAGGCAGTACTCACATCAGCGACATTATAATTGTCGTTTGTCCACAGAATGATGGAGAGGATGGTGAAAACCATCTTCAGCACAGCGAACTGGAAACAGCCAAGCTTCAGCAGGAAGAGGGTCCGTCTGCAAAGAGACCAGAGCAGGATCAACCACAGTGCTGCCAGCGTCTAGGGCATTCCAGAGCAGGATCAACCACAGTGCTGCCAGCGTCTAGGGCATTCCAGAGCAGGATCAACCACAGTGCTGCCAGCGTCTAGGGCATTCCAGAGCAGACTGACTGGCTGACTGACTGACTGACTGAATGTAACTTTTGTATGTTTTTCATCCTTTTCTCCTAGTTCCTGCCATGTTACTCGCGTGGCAGGATGTCCTCAGTGTGCACCAGTGTTACTGAGGCAGGCTGATTCTCCCAGAGGGTCTGGCCTCCAGAATGGAGCTGGATTTAAAATGGATTTAAAAAATGACCGAAATGGCTGCTTGGCCTTCAGCATGAAGGTTCTTTGACTCCATGCTGTCAGTCGCTCGGCTGCGGCTGCTCCTCTGGCCTCGCCTGGTGGTGGTGGAGGTGTTAATGCCACAATGCCGCTAACCTGTTAGCATACAGCTTTGGAAACGGCTGTGGGAAGCTGGGGGTCCAAACAGGGTCTGATGGTGAGGTGACCTTTCCCCCACCCCCGTGTCAGAGGGCCCTGGGAATCACTAAGCCAACAAGGTGTGGAATGCTGTGTGGGACAGCAGTATGTGCCAGCCCCTGGGGTGAATGACCCAACGGTCCGCTAAACTGGGCAAACAGGATCAGCTACATTAACCGGCCAGTTAAAGTTCCACCATCTCCCCCGGCCCCCAAACCCTGAATCCTCCAACCGAGCCCTCCCACCCCCCACAGCCTGCTGTTCACCTCTCTGACAGCACAGTAAAACTAAATTACACTCATAACATGGCATCTATTTTTACATAAACCTTCATTTTATCTATATTTCACAATGAGTATATTTTATAACATTTGACTGTGTTTTATTATTTGTACATGTTACTTTTAACTGTATACAACTTGGGCAGCAAAACATACATGAAAGGTGGTGTAAATGATGATGATGGTGATAATGATGGTGATGGTGGTGATGGTGGTGGTCATTCTCTCCTCCCTTGCCCATGTTTTCACACAAATATACATCTTACTCATTCAGTGTCTTTTATGTTACACTATATTAAAATATGCACCATTATATTTTAGAATTATCTGGAAGGAAGTAGTCCTCAGTAAACCAAAGGCTGGTGGGGAATCATGTGTATAAAAATAAGCCAGAGCAACATTCACCCACACTACATATGACAGACCCCTGTGTGTGTGTGAGTGTGTGTGAGTGTGAGTGTGTGTGTGTGTGTGTGTGTGTGTGTGTGTGTGTGTGTGTGTGTGTGTGTGTGTGTGTGTGTGTGTGTGTGTGTGTGTGTGTGCGTGTGTGTGCGTGTATGTGTGTGTGTGTGTGTGTGTGTGTGTGTGTGTGTGTGTGTGTGTGTGTGTGTGTGTGTGTGTGTGTGAGTGTGTGTGTGTGTGTGTGTGTGTGTGTGTGTGTACTGCCAGTTTGTCCCCTGGCTCAGTGACCCTCCTTATCTCCCCAGCAGGTCAGGCAGGAGATTATTGGCACAGAGCCTGCAGCGTACAGCCCTGCCAGGTATGTCTACACCTGGGCCCCCAAACTACAGCTGAAATCTGGCCTCTCGAGCAAGCAGGGCCTCCGCTGTACACCGATCTAGAGCTCAACTCTAAACTAAATCTACAGATTCAGCATTACTCATTCAGTAACGTCACTCTTCAGGTTTTGCATAGATGTCAAAGGCCACTTTAGCTCATGATTAGACGTGATTCCACATTCACACTCATGCACAAGCACAGTTTCCACTTATATTTGACCTGACCTTAAAACTGATGCAATTAATTATGAGTTCAATGGTGAAAACATTCAGTGCTACAAAACATAAGTGTAGTGAAATGGCTCTATGTGAATGGCACGCAGGAGGTTGTATTGATTAGTCTTCCAGAACCTTCCAGAATTCTATATACCCAAAGATCATACAAAACCCCAAAATCGTCAAAGAAGGAGCAAACATATAAAATTGATGTAGAATCGGCCCTGCTGCAGAGCAGTGCAGTACCGGGTTATGGCCACATGGGGCAGGCAGGGGCAGCAGCAGCAGCACGGCCCTGTGCTGATTCGCAGTTTTTGCTTTCCACAGCGCTTCAGAAACTCCTCATCTCCCCCACACTCCTCCAACATCAGCACCAGGAACTTATACACCACGATCGCAAAGTACCTGAGAGAGAGAGGGAGGGAGGGACCGTACACATCATGATCACAAAATACCACAAGTATCACAAAAGGGAGACAGACTCACATTACTGAGGTCATTTGAGTGCGACAGGGACAGAGTGTGACTCAAATTACAGAGATCATTAAAGTGCGACAGGGACAGAGTGTGACTCACATTACTGAGGTCATCAGAGTGCGACAGGGACAGAGTGTGACTCACGTTACTGAGGTCATTAGAGTGCGACAGGGACAGAGTGTGACTCATGTTACTGAGGTCATCAGAGTGCGACAGGGACAGAGTGTGACTCACGTTACTGAGGTCATTAGAGTGCGACAGGGACAGAGTGTGACTCACGTTGCTCCGGTCATATCAGTGAACATGGTGGCCCTTGGGATCCACATCCCCAGGCAAGACATGGTGGCGATAATCTGAGAGGCAGTACAAACAGACTCTTACAAGACAGACAGACAGACAGACAGACTATTACAGCAAAGTCTGTACCCTTATAGTATAGACAGACAGAGGCTGGGATTCTCAATGTGAGAATCCTGATTTGAACATGCGCTAACTCAATGAACATGCGCTAACTCAATGAACCTGTGCTAACTCAAAGAACACGTGCTAAGTCAATGAACATGTGCTAACTCAATGAACATGCGCTAACTCAATTAACATGTGCTAAGGGGGCCTTCCACCTTTCCTTCAGTTACTTTGGTCTGAACCCTGGCAAAGCTGTCATCCTGCAGCATTTTTTCAGTGGATTTAAAACGGTTTCACACACTGCCCACTTTCAAGAAAACTACAATTTGCAAACTGAAGTCATGCGGTGCCATGGATTGTTTGTTTATTTGCCAAACATCTGGAAGGAAAATCTCACAACAGCCCAACCACATCTCATTCTGGCGCAGGGACAAACATGTGTATTACTATTATAAGTGGTGATGTTATTATTTGTAACTTGGTTTAGTATCCTCACCAATTCAGACCATATTTGCGAGCTGTGCAACATGAGTAACTGGGTCTGTAAGCAGTATGCGATGCATCATTTCCCGGTCGGAAATCTGTGGGCCAGATGTACCAGTCTTTCACACGTTAAAACTTTTCCACATGCAGATTCAATAACATGATTTGTGATCGGAGAAAACAGACTGCTTCAACTCAATCAAATGCTCTTTTTCTTCTTTTTTTCCCAAGCAAAACAGCTTTCCAATTTCCAAGGATTTTGAGTCCTTACAGTAAGAAAGATGTTTATGAACTTATGCTTTGAATAAATAAAAAAAGTTTTTACCTAACTGTACAGAGACCATAATCATGTGATTGAATCATATCCAGAGATTCACAGACAGACTCTTATAGCACAGATAGGCCAATAACAAGTCCACCTGTCAACCGAAGTAATAACTACACCACAGGAAGTTTCTGAAGCAGAGGTGCACTTTGTGCAGCAGAGGGAAGCTTCTGAAGCAGAGGAAAGTTTCTGAAGCAGCGGGAAGCTTCGGAAGCAGAGGAAAGTTTCTGAAGCAGCAGGAAGTTTCTGAAGCAGAAGGAAGTTTCTGAAGCAGAGGTGCACTGTCTGAAGTAGAGGGAAGTTTCTGGAACAGAGG
>CM040753.1:1370000-1447500 GCA_022829145.1 Albula goreensis | reverse complement strand
GAGAAACACAGTTAATGATCAGAAGATGATTCCGTTAATTATAATGCCAATTAAACGTCAATTATAAGACGCAAAATACCTTCGAAAATACACAGCTCTTATTTAGCCAATACCCGTGCATACTTTGGTCAGTTGGTCCACCCTGTCGGCTCTAGAGATTTAGACTCATTGTAAGAGCAAGTGTACTAGATTTCAGCTGTGCTCGAGGATCACCAACACGGTGCAGAAACTCTCTCCGTGTTACACTTTTTTCACCTTGTTCAATTATGTTCTGGTTTACAGCAGAGTGTTAATATCGAACAGCGTCGAACTTACGGACTATGATGTCAAGTGCCAGCGGAGGTTTCTGAAAACAGCTGGGGTGGGAGATGTTGACTAAGTTGTTCATTGTGATGCTTGAGCAAAGTCTCGTCTGCTGCTCTTGGGTGGTCTTGTAAGAAAAGAAAGCCTGCGAAATGGAGGGTAGGTTTCTTCAATCACTTTTTCACTCGTCTACCATAACAGTCATAGGTCTTCAGTTGCAGGGAAGAGATCGTTGCAGGTCTTCAGTCTGCTGAACTGTAAGGGAATGAGTACACGGACACCGGTGGGCTGGCCGCTCTACGCTTGTGGTAGCACCGCCTTCTTCCCTAGACAATGCGCAGCGTTTCTGGCAAATCACAGTAACGTCTTTCTTCGCAGGCATGGCATCTGAATACCAATTGTGCAATCACGATAACGTTGAACTCAGGGGTATCACGGAAACGATCCCACCTAAAGCTCTTCACCGTGCCTACCCACTAAACTGATCAAAACCAACCAACACTTACAGAACCCTGCAATTGTGGAATCAAGAACAATCCGTGTTTGTAAACTATTTGTTCGCCCGCTGAAACATGTTACGACGTATGCTTCCTGTCATGCCATAGACTTACTAAATAAAATTACTCAAATTATGTTTTTTTACACAAGAAAGAGACGTTCTGAAGAGAATATCACCAAAGGAAACACAAGTTCCCTCCAATGTAACCCGAAAGACATTCCATCACATAGACCAACTATGCGTTTCCACGGTAACGTCTTGTGGCGCACACTGGGCTTGTGATTGGCTGAGAAGTTCGGAGCCCGTGAGGATGGCACGTTCCACTCCAAGTCAGCAAAGCACGAAAATCCAAATGTGATTCAGCGAGGAGAGTTTGACTTGATGACAGATGAAGTAGTCAAGTGTCGACATGAACCGAACGGACCACATTAGCGTTCTGTGTGTAAATTGGTCGACTGTGGGCTTCCCCCAAAGTGGACGTATTTTCAAAAAATAAAAAGAAGGAAGTAAAATGTATGGTAGCTGAAGATAGATAGAGCATTGTTAAAGAGAAGCTACAAGGGAAACTCTAGGGAAGTTGGATAAATATTTTAAGGGTGACAAATACCTAGTGCTTTACAGTGAAGAACACGAATGTGTGAGGGGCTAACCCAGGCCGTGGTGAGCTTCAGGGTGTGTTGGTTTTAATTTCACCTTAAAATAAGAAACCAATTCAGACCCAAAACATCAGGTGAGATGAGCTGAAATGTGTAATTGACTGTGTTAATTGACAAATGTAGTGCTGAGCAACACCAAACACAGCGCAGAGTTGCTCTCCTGGACAGGGGTTAATGACCCTGGGGTTATAATTTGTGCTGAGAGGTGAAGCCTGACTGACTGAATCTAACTTGACTGTTTTTGGGTTTAATTTTCATATTTAGCCTAGTCCAAAATGTATGTTAGTGTGCTCTGATCTAAAGTAACTTATGTAATCTACGGAGGTTCTTACTTGATGTTTTTTCACTATAATTTTAAAATTCAAATTCATGAAAATAGTCACGTTTTAAAAGAATCCCTAAATGCAATTTCTGTAAGTTGATTCTGTAATGTCATTTATGTCAGTTGTTTATTCTTAACTTCTTGTATGCCAGCAACTACACCTGAAGTTCCTCCAGGGAAGAATAAAGTTATTCAGTTCTGTTCTGTTTGAACACTATTGATTTTTTGAGGAGGAATTAAAACGAGCTGCAGAAGCCACACAGCAGAGTTAGCGCTGAAACCGAGAGGGTGACGAGCTGTTTGAGTTTCACAGCCACTCTGGTGTCATATGTTTTTTAACCTATCAATGTCGACAACAGCCAGATGCCAGCCAATCAAGGCAAATGGAATGTCATGAGACTAGGTTTAAAAATACAGTTGACCTTAAAATTTCAGTGCGTGACATGCTTGCATCATAGCAAACTTTATATCACAGTTCCCCGAAACCTTCATTTGATATTCTTTCATCATCAAGCAAAAGTAAACTAATTCAAGGAGGTGTGATTACTCTCTAAGGTCTGATCTGGGGTCAGTGCAGCTGTGGGGGTTTCAAAATGACCACTGACTCTTAGCGGAGCGGATATACTTTGTAGGAAAAGTTTAGCAGACAGGGGCAGGAAGAGAATGGTTGAGGGGGGGTTGGGGGGTTGGGGTTGCTGCACTGGGATGGATCACAGGAACACAGAATTAGATTTTTTTTTCCTTTTTTGTGAGGGCGGCTTGATGGCTTGATGTAGAGGTCAAGGGTCAGACTGCCTGTGAGACCTTAAAAAATTGCTTGAATCTCTGAACACACATTGAATCTTTCAGCCATTTCACATATATATATTCTTTCCTTCATTCCCATATATAGTGTCTTGTCTTACTTGCGTGGCTCTGTTTTAATGGTGCAAAGTCATGGTGCAACGGTAAACACAGGATGCATTTCAGTGAGTAATCAATGCAGTGCTCAGTCAAACACCTCTGTTCTGTTGCAGCAGCAGTTAAACTAAGTTTTCCCTGACAAAGATACTACACAAAATATGGGTTTTGAAAAATTGCACCAATTTTCATATATTTTATATATTTTTCATTATTGCACCACTTGTTGAACCCACAGTGTTTTATCGTACATTCTTGTAACAGGGGTGTGCAGATGTTTTATGAGCAAACGAGTCACCATAAACATTCCCCCTCATTTCAAACCTTGTGGTTGGCTCTTTTTGGAGGTTATGGCTGATGACAGCCAAGGACGGGTCCCTGACACCCAGCGAGAGGAGCCTTGCTCTGGCCCCCGCTGCCGTAAGAGCGGCCTGTTTGAGCCCTGCCACGATAAGAACCGCCTGTTTGTCTTTCATCCGCTGACCAACTTTCCTGCCCCTGACAGGTGGACAGATGGGTTTTTCGGACTGAGAAGTGAGACTGACGGTGAAGGGGGACAGAGATCCTCGTAAGAGGTGGTCAGAGATACACTTTGGACGTGACCTCTGACCCCAACAGCAGTAAGCAGGTATGCCTGGATAACACAGACAAAGACAAGCATACACTGAAATACTTGTGTTTGATTGGTGGAGCGTCACATGTCCCCAAGTGAATTTGCAGGTGTTTTTCAACGGCAGAAGGTTTCACGCGCTTGGCCACAGTGGTGGTCTCTCGTTTCTGTTTACCAGAACCAGGCCAATATCCTCGGGACACACACCTTTCCTTTGCTCAGTGCGTGTTTGTGAAGTTCAGACGCCAGGCATAAAACAGGCACGTTTCAACTCTGTCACAGGAAGCGGGTTTTTTTTCCACTGACTAATTACAGACAGGTCTGGTCCAGTCTGGACGCACGTTTAACACAGTAGACATACACCAATGCAGACTTTCTCCCGTGGCCAGAGATCACCTACGTGCGATGCTATAGGATGGGAGCTGGTGTGGAATGACCAATGGGAATGCAGAAATGGAATACATACATGCCAATCTCTGCTCTACAAACAGCCATGTTTAAAATGTGCAGTAATGCATTATAATGGGTAGGGAGCCTGGGGCGGTGGGATCAACTCCAGTGATAGTCTCTGCTGTTTGTCCCTGGGCAAGGTGCCTAATCCCACCTGCTTAAGTAAGAGATCCAGCTCTATGAATGGGTAATGTGAAGCGCTGTAAACCGTGCTAAACTGTGTAAATGTTTCTCTGGATAGAAGTGATTGCTGAATGCAAAAGGCCAGAGGTGACATGATAACTTTTAGGCAGCAGAGGTTATCTATTTTCAGTGCAATCTGCTGTGACTACACTTCACCTGCTCTTCTGTTGAAAAGGTCCAAGTGTTTGCGTGTTAGCCTATAGCAAAGGCTTGCTAATCACAGTCTCCAGTTCAGACAGAGAGCTCAAAATCTGGGTAAGATGATGAAGTGGGAAGCTGGCCATTCCTCGTGTTTGTGAGCATGTGACCGACATAGACACCTACGCAGGGAGGAGAGGATGCTTTTTTTTAGATGTACCTTGGTCCCATCTGACATCAGAGCTGCATGTCTGTATGTTTTTACAATGCCTGTCTGTACCGGGCTGCTGGCTCATAGCTACGCACAGTGTGACGCACCTCCGTCCCAGTGTGTTTCCCTGCCTCTCCCCTCCATCGGTGCCTGGGTTTCTAACTGTGCCAAGCTCTGCGATGTGCAGCTACATGTCTCTGCTCCATTGAGCTGAGCTCATCCCTACTGCACAGAGGAAGAGGAGTGGGTCGGGGCCGGGGAGGACGCGGCCTCACCTTGCCTTGAGTAAACCTTGCGTCAGACTTACGTGGCTTAGGGGGAAGGCCATGGGGTCACACTGAGCCATGGCAGGGTCAGAGCTTAGCTCTTAGTTTACACAGCAAGCTGCAGAGACAATGCCAAAGTCCCACCCACTCCACCCTTCTCCCCTGCTCTCTCCCTTTCATCTCCCCCCTATTTTACACAACACTCAACACAAGCTCAGGTGCTGCTTGGTGGCTCATCCTGTTAAGGCACTGCTCCAGTGTGTGGATGGGCCCCACAGTCTGCATCCTGTTAAGGCACTGTTCCAGTGTGTGGATGGGCCCCACGGTCTGCTGTCCTGTTAAGGCACTGTTCCAGTGTGTGGATGGGCCCCACGGTCTGCATCCTGTTAAGGCACTGTTCCAGTGTGTGGATGGGCCCCACAGTCTGCATCCTGTTAAGGCACTGTTCCAGTCTGTGGATGGGCCCCACGGTCTGCATCCTGTTAAGGCACTGTTCCAGTGTGTGGATGGGCCCCACAGTCTGCATCCTGTTAAGGCACTGTTCCAGTGTGTGGATGGGCCCCACGGTCTGCATCCTGTTAAGGCACTGTTCCAGTGTGTGGATGGGCCCCACAGTCTGCATCCTGTTAAGGCACTGTTCCAGTGTGTGGATGGGCCCCACAGTCTGCATCCTGTTAAGACACTGTTCCAGTGTGTGGATGGGCCCCACAGTCTGCATCCTGTTAAGGCACTGTTCCAGTGTGTGGATGGACCCCACAGTCTGCATCCTGTTAAGGCACTGTTCCAGTGTGTGGATGGGCCCCACAGTCTGCATCCTGTTAAGGCACTGTTCCAGTGTGTGGATGGAACCCACGGTCTGCATCCTGTTAAGGCACTGTTCCAGTGTGTGGATGGGCCCCACGGTCTGCATCCTGTTAAGGCACTGTTCCAGTGTGTGGATGGACCCCACAGTCTGCATCCTGTTAAGGCACTGTTCCAGTGTGTGGATGGACCCCACAGTCTGCATCCTGTTAAGGCACTGTTCCAGCGTGTGGATGGGCCTCACAGTCTGCATCATGTTAAGGCACTGTTCCAGTGTGTGGATGGGCCCCACAGTCTGCATCCTGTTAAGGCACTGTTCCAGTGTGTGGATGGACCCCACAGTCTGCATCCTGTTAAGGCACTGCTCAAGTGTGTGGATGGGCCCCACAGTCTGCATCCTGTTAAGGCACTGTTCCAGTGTGTGGATGGGCCCCACAGTCTGCATCCTGTTAAGGCACCGTTCTTGTGTGTGTTAATTTACTTACTTCTTTAATAAATGTGATACAACACTTCAAAATGATGACAATAACCACATCGAGTTCATTATTTTTATTATTAAATTTTGCTTTGCTGTTTTAAGTCAGAAAATACACATTTCCACATAAATTCTGGTACAAGTATAGAAAAAAATCTTTTCACTATTTGGTAACAAAAGCACAATTGACATTTTGGGGAAACAAAGAAAAGAAAAAAGAAAAGCAACCGAAAGAAAGGCTTTCTCTGAGGGCTGCATGTAGCACTGGAAGTTTGTCTCTGCTGATCCGGGCTGGTCAGTAAAATTACAGACACGTGTACTGACAGACGGGTGGAGAAAAGCTGCGCACCACACGGCAATACAGCTGAACCTCATGCAAAACCACAGCCGGGCCTCTCTACGTCACAGCCAGGGGCATCACCAGACCCTATTCACTGGGGCACCTGCCCCAGTAAGTGATCATTAAAAATAACTAGTTTTTAAAAATTCATCATAAATTGCAAGTGTGAGGATGTGGGCACTGGGGGCCTGTGCCCCAGTCGTTGTAAAAGTCTAGCAACATCCCTGGTCACAGCGCTGTGTCCGCACGCACGCACACACGCTTTCTATGCGCTGTACCCAGCCGGTTAGGGAGACGCCATTAGTGCCCCCTTAAACCAGCCAATCATGAAGCTCGATTCAGCCTTGATTTGAAATGCATCTCTCGGATTGGCTTGTCCAGTCTCTTCTGCGCTAAAGAAAAGGCCTTCACCTTCACTTAGCCAAAAGGCTAAGCTAATCATTACCCTCACACAATCCTGACCCCTGACCTTTGAACCCCCTGACTCCTCCCCACTTTTCCCCTGCCTTTTTCTGCTCCATAAAACAAAAAGAAATAACAAAAAAAAGATATAAAACAAACAACAACACAAAACAAGAAACAATGAGGATAAAAACCACAGCGAATCAACAACACAAAAAATGACCCCCCTGTGCTCATTCACTTCTACACCACTGCCTTTAACCCCCACCAACAAAATATAAAAATATATCTCCCCCCTCCCTCCCAGCCCCTTCCCTTTGCCCCTGCCTGCTCCACTCTTGCCCCTGCCTGCTCCTGCCTCTTGCCCCAGGCTTCTCTATCTCTTGCCCCTCTTGTTGCCAACCGGGGGCTTCTTCAGCTGGAGCAGGGGGGGGCCGGTGCCAAACCCGGCCGCGGGGGGGTTGGAGACGCCGAACGTGAGCCCCGCCGAAGCGTTGATCCCAGGATTACTGAAGTTAAACCCAGAGGTGCTGGAACTGCCGAAGCCTGGGGAGGGAGGGAGAGAGAGGGGGAGAGAGAGAGAGAGAGAGAGAGAGAGAGAGAGAGAGAGAGAGGGGAGAGGAGAGAGGAGAGAGAGGAGAGGTGGAGAGAGAGAGGGAGGGGAGAAAGAGGGAGAGGGAGGACATGAAGAGTACTCTTGTGTGAATCCTGCAATGGCCTCACTGGTCGACCCATACATAACCACTAGAAGTCTTATGATATAGGTCCACCCAAACCCTGTTTACTCCAGTCAAAGCTAGTGCAGCCAGGAGCTGCTGTCTGCCTGTTTCTGAGCATGTGCAGTGGACAGGTCAGGCGGCCATTTTACTGCAGCAGTGCTCCACCCCTTGCAAAGGAAGGCACCACCCCCAGCCACGTCACAGGTCAGAGTTCACGAAGATGGGACAGGAAGTGATATCAGAGTGAGGCAGAAATGGTCATTACCTGCACTCAGGCTCCCGCCGGACGGTTTGCTGGAGGAGGCGAAGCCGAAAGACGAGCCCCCCGTGGTAACCCCCCCGAAACTGGGACCGCTGCCAAACGCTGTGGGCAGACAGAAATCAAACATTTACACAACATAAACACAACAACGTACAAACCATGACAACACAGACACTGCTAAGGCACTGAGAAGCACACAAAAATACTGAAATATACACACTGCACCAACAAAAACGACAGTGAGCAAAACATCAAATATACAGGCCACAAAACCCACTAAAAAGCACATGAAAATATAACAAAGATGAATGCTACACCACACACATCAAACACACACACAACTCCACAAAGCATGAAGACACACAGTGCTCAAACCATTAACTCTTGACCACAGCAGTCTTCCTTCAGACTATGAAAACACACACACACGCACGCGCACGCGCACACACACACACACACGCACGCACGCACGCACACACACACGCAGGTGTGCACACACAATTACCCAAGACTACCTATTAACAAGCACTATGGAGACCACAAACAAGGTGCAAAGCGTTTACACACAATTAACTTTAAACTCACAGAAAACAAAGTCGAAAAATATGACAATTATCATGTCAGACATAATGGGGGCAAAGTAACCCCTCCTGAAAGACACACTGCATGAGTGACAGAGTGAATATGAGGAGGAGTGTTTTTTTGGGTATGAAAGTGTGTGTTACAGACAGATTAAGTCAAACATGTCCAAGTACACACAGCCAGCACAGTGAGGCAGTGAAGAGCTCATTATGTTCTAACGCTCGTATGGTGCGCTTTATGCTTCAGTGTGTTGCAAAGCTGTATAAAAATGGCCAGCCTGGCAGCCGCAAATGTTGTTGCTGCGCACCATCTGAAGGCCCGTTCCACAGCCGAACGCGCTTCCTGATTTTTCTCAGAGCAGACATGGGGGTGATGACACACAAACTAGCTGGAAAATGATGCCCCCCTCAGGATCGCTACAGCCCCTCAGTAAAAAATGCAAGAACGTGCACCACAACAGAATGGTTCTTTTACGTTAAGGAAAAAAATGCTTTTACAGCCAGGATAGTTGCACTGACATGTATAGTTTTGGACTGGGCTCACTGTGCGTCTCTATTGACAAACTACAGGATGTGATCATGTCTGTTTAAATATATCAGCATGAGTCAAACAGGCCTCTACACAAGTATGCAACTGACCGTGTGAACAGGTGAGCAGTGCGAGAGCATGGATGAGAGTGCGCCATGTAAAAGATGTTTACACACGAACATGCTATGACGAGACGGGACATTAGGCATGTGTTAAATGACGTATGATGGGCATGTGATGGTGTGTGTGTTTGTAAGCTGGCTGAGGGTGCAGAGGGAGTTGGGATGGTCTGTGGGTGACCAGTAGCACATACCCAGCATCTTGCTAAGCGATGAGCAGAGTGAGCCTGCGCACACCGCTTACAGCGTGAGGACAGGTGAGTGGGCAGCGTGGCGTAGCCCCCTGGCTAAGTGCGGACGAGTGGCTGTATCGGTACTGAGTGCCGTCTCTCCCTCTGCCCTGCACTGCGTCAGGCTGCAGCACCACCTGGAGGGCGAGCTGTGGAACTGCAGCCACGCCACTGTGCAGCACAGTGCTCCCAGCACCTTTTACCCTGGTCAGTCACATGCTCACGCAAGCACGGCGCTGGCTGAGACAGTCCATAGAGAATATCCTAGCATTATAGTACTGGTGGTTTCCTTCCAATCAGTAGCTGATGTAGGCCTTGTAAACATGGAGAGAGGACTCTTTAGCCAATCAGTGATATACTTTAAGTCAGGACTCTCCAGGACTGGATCTCTGTGGTTTACAGGTGCAGTATGCCAAAGGAAAAGGCAACCAGGTTGTACTTAATGACTGGAGAGAGTGTGTGTGAGTGTGGATGTGGAGACTCTCTCAGCTTTGCTGAATGTGTTGACCCAGCACTCTGTCTGCAGCGAGGGCTGGCAGAGCGTGGCTGGGGTTTGCGGCTCTCTTAAAGGGGCGGCTCTCTTATTTGGCAGGAGTGCTGGAGCAATCATCTTCAATGAATCTTACAACAAACGGCCCCAGTGTGCGCCATGTGTCCGCACATACCAGCATGACTAATGACAACGTCCTCCACCGCCAGGCCTCCCTCCTGCAGGGTGCGAGGAGTGGGGTGCAAAAGATGGGGGGGGAGGGAGAGGGCTGGAGAGAATGGCAAGGCAAAACATGGGGACAGAAGGGGCCAGTCAGAAGGCCCAGAAGAACATAGTGCATCACAATCGAGATTCTGCACTCTGTCGTACTTCCTGTCCCTGCTACAGAGCTCTGTATGTTACTAGTAATGTTTTTTGTTCCCCCTTAGAGAATATATGCAAATATATGAATATTAATGCACATGAAGGACCAGACGCTTTGTCACTCTGGGGAAATTCTGTGCATTCTTGATATCAATCAGAACTCTCTTTCGACCTTCATGTGAGGCACAGCATAATGTATACAGCACCGTTTTTAGCTGTCATACCTGCAGAAGTCATTAGGCATGTGAAATGGTGCACAGTGGTCATGTGTGCAGTAGTCACAGGTGCAGAGCTCTATAGAGAGGTATGGGTTTAGTGTTGAGAGTGCCACAGGCCAGACACCACCCTCCTTCCTCTGGAGCGTGCTTCTTGGGGTCGGAGAGGAGGGCGAAGGAGAGGGGAAGGGGGCAAGGAGATCAGAGTTAAGATAAACAGGTACCTCCGAGGCCAGAGCCCAACCCAGTGGCCAGGCCGGGGGCGAGGGGAGCAGCCAGACCGGCCCCCAGGGGCGGCTGCGGTCCTGGGACAGAGAGAGAGCAGAGAAGGGTCTTACTCCCCTGGAGACGCACCCCACCGCCGGTTACCTGGTTACCTGGGGGTTCCCTCCCTGCACCAGAGACTCTGACCCACTTCAGATGGCTCACAGCTGGTCAGTCTGTTATGAAACCAGAGTTTGTTCATCTCCTTGCCATCGCTGACGAGAGCGAAAGCACTAAAACTTGTCATTTGGTTAAAGTGTTTGGAGATCGTTTAACTGGGAAGCCAAAGACCAAGTTTGTTTTCAAGCTCAAAACTGGAACACATCTCCAAACATGACTGGTCTGAAACGGCCAACAGATAATATACAGTTTGGCAAACCTGGCGTGATAAGACACCAGCTCAAGACCGAACCCTTCAAAGAAATACATCGGAAAATAGGAAAAAAAAAAAAAAAAAAAAAAAAAACTTTTATGGCAATGAAGGGCTCCAAATAACAAAGGGGTAACAGAGGGGGGACTTCACAGGAATTAAAAATGCTTGAGAGTTCAATTAAGTTTGAGAGGGAAAAAAGCTTCTCTCTGGTGCTAACCTGGAGGTTCATGCAGATGGGGGAAGCCTCGTTTTGCTCATACATACCTACTGCTGCTCGGCCATTTTAGAACACCGCCCCTGACTCTGGGGTTTCGGTATCAACATGGCGTCATTTATGGTTTATCACCATGGGACAGGTTTGCCAAACTGAACACTCTCCATGACTCCAAATACCACCATATTCAGAGGAGAGAAAAAAATTACCCATAATCCAACAGTTGTCCAACAATAACGTCAACAATAAGGCCCATCGTTTTCAGTTTTCACTGAAAATTTACCAGCTTTTTTAAAAAAAAAAAAAAAAAAAAAAAAGAAAAAAAATGTTTTACACTGTGTTTTCCATACATACTAAAAGTTAATAGTTTGTATAGGTTTTGGTAACCAGTACCCTTTTGCAATGAAACACAACGAGCTAAAGATTAAACTCCTGCGGTTAAATGCACGATGACAGGGTTCCATTAAAAAAGCTCATACTGAAAAGCAACATCAATGGGTTAACTTAATGTTTCTTTCTCCCAGAAATCTGTATTTTTATCTTCAGATTTTAACAAGGTTTTTGGGATATAACACTACTTTCTGATTCTTACCAAACTTAAGGTTATATATTTAATCCAAAATTGATATGCCTTACTGAATAGTACAGCACTCAACCCTTGATGTTGCCAGTAGTGAAACAAACTGCCTTAGTGCTACATATTTCTCAACGTTCTGCTGTCACTGACTGTGTTCTAACCTGCTCGGGGCCTCCACCCTCGCAAACTTCACTGCAGCCCAACTCCTACACAACAGTCCGTAAATGGAAGGAGAGCTACATGAGTGGAGATCTGCCCTCATCTACACTCAAGTTTTCCAAAGAAAGACAGTTATTGTGTCTGTTTCCTAGGAACAAAGACAGCCCTGGCATGTGCTAACATTACTATGATGCTATGACTTGCGTCAAACACATTCATGACTGCCCAACTCTATAAAGAGGCAGACCAGCAAACAAAATATCACGACTCTTCACACTGCCTAGACAGCTAAACCTCTAGCTACCTACCTACCAAGCTGACAGATACCAGTCACAATCACAGACAGCTAAACAGTGACAGTCTTGTGAAAATATCAACTACGTACAAACGCAAGAGGGCTAGCCATTCTAGACATTAACCTACATAACTACAAGCAAATATAAATATCAGAAACCAATATCACAACAATGTTGCTAACGATTAGCTAGCTGTCGTGGCTAGTTCAGTGTCATTTGTGTTCAGAACACATTATGATTTATAAGGATCATTTCAGCACCATGCTTCCCAAAAAGGGAAACAGAACGACACATGAGCTCGCCCACTGTCCTCTACTACCCTGCAATATGCCTGCATATATTTTCTTGAGAGAAAAAAAGCTGTCCGAATTGCTTGCTATGTAGTTTAACATATACAGTTGTATACACTTGGTTGGTTTTCATTTCACATTTAAGTTTTTCAAGAGTACACCCTACGGTTTGGAAAAAAAAAAAAAATGAAATAAAATACACAGAAAGTATGCAATGACTAATGCATTATGTCATTAATGGATCGGTAGCATTGCCAAAATTGAGATGGTTAAATTCCCCCATGAGGCTGGGGGTTACCTAAAGTGAAACTTACGAGGGCGGGGCATTTTGGAAACTGGCCAACCATGCAACAGCCAATAATAACCATAATGCAACACTTGGCCTTCAATGCCACTAAGAGTGAAAGTCCTGGGCTTCAAATATAAACCTGAGTGCAACATTTGGACAGTTTTTTCCCCACAATACGCAACACTCATGCTACACAGACAAACATAAGACTGATGTTGCACTAAATGAACATTTTCAGCCAGTAAAACACAAGAAATCCTCACTGTCACTCTACTTTAGCCCTACTATACTCACTGGGGTCTGTTTGTCTGCCAGAATAGGCTTTCCAACAAACACATTATTCTCCAAACATTATACACCTTACTGTACTATTCACCTTACAATGTGAATCATACTGAACCATAACACACTAAACCTCCCTGTCCTTTGCCTTCACGCACTGTCGATGCACTTTTCCTCTTGCAAAGTATCTTACACAAAAAGACGTGCTTACTTGCTTATTGTGCCTTTACTCTTCCCACAAACGCACCATACCGCATCGCACTGCACCCCAAGCGTTCCCTGACTCTACACTGACTCACGCAAATAAACTTCTGCTCTATCACGCCTCTCCATTCCCAGCTTCACGGTGCAGTTAACCACCATCAACATCATCTCTCTTAGAAGGGTCCCCTGGCTTCTTCTGGATCGGTCCTATCACACAGTATACCAGACGAAGAGCTAATCTTTCCCATTTTCTTCTCCTGAGCGGAACGCCAAATGATAATATGGTGCCTGCCGTCTGCAGGATTAACCTCCGTGAAGGTGAACTGGAACGGACACATCTCCTTCATCTCTTCCAGAGAGCTGGGCTCGTTACATGCAATTAAAAAATTCTCTCATAATCAGACTGAATTAAATTGCTCAAGTCTCATGTTTCCTTTTAGCTGTTTGTTTGAGACACCCCCTTTAAAATGTTACAGTATCAAGCGTTTGGGTTCGCCTAATTTAAGAAGTGCAACTTTGAGGTATGTCAAGTTGCCATCATAAATTGGGTTTGATTTTTTTCCCCCTCATCCAATTTTAAGTAAATAATTTGTCAGTCAAAAAGAAACACGACAAGGGCTTTTGTAACAGATTTATTGTCAATTTAAAAGCAGTTCACTTTACATGAAACATGACAGACAATTGGAGACAAAACCGATCATTAAGTTCCGAGGTGCTACTGGTATTACATGTTTCAGCTTTGTTGAAGGTTTGTGGAGACTGTAGAAGCCGTGATGACAGACTCTGGTTATACCTACAGTTTAATAAAGGCACACCATAACATACGCACCAACGAGCACTGCGTTAAAACAAACACTCTTCTAAACAAAAACACACCGTCTGTTAGTTGGCTCCAAAGCTACCACTCTTCATTATGTGTGTGTAAACTGACCTAGTGGGGACATTCTGAGCTGCAGGTATAGTACGGTTTAAGACATGGCTTCACAACTGCAGTCTGGAGTGACACCATGCACAGTGATACCCATAATATTTTGCAAGTCAGCCTGTAACAGTGCACTTTGACGACCACATCTGGCTTCCAGTTACTATAGGAACAAACTCCATAATGCTAATTTAACAATCTCACTTCCAGGCTGATAAAGGATCTTAGCTCCCCATTCTCAAACAATTGTGTGACAATGACGCTGGACTAAAGCACTACATGTACCTAAAAGGATTGTGTTAGAGGAAACAAAAAACGACAACAGAACCAAAACTAGTCCCAACTAGCTGCCTCCTTTTGCAAACCAAACATCTTCATTAACTTCACAGCAAACTGTTTGACTGAAGAGTTAGAGTAATCAGATATAGGAAAACCATATGGGTTCTACAATGATTACGGACCCAAAATGGGTTCCTGAAGCACAAGAGACCAGAACGGATTAGAACGATCAAACAGATTCTAGAACCATCATGGACTTAAATGAACTGTGTTGTATATTCAGAGGGATCGTAGTAGCGCTCTAGAGCGAAGTACTGGACTTAATTGTCCATAGCAGCATTTTAAACAAACACGAACATGCTCAGGGAAGCGAGACACGGCAGTGCGGTTCATCTCCCTAGCAGTGGGAAACCTACACCATTCATTTGGCTTCCCCAGTCACTGGGACTGAACGGACGCTCGATATGAACTCACGAGCAAAAAACTAACATTCTAGCCCTTAAAATAAAATGTAAAACTATGTGGAGATACAGACTTTGTGTCATTTGAACCCCTCTCTGGGTGAAGCCCTCTGTTATCAATGAGGATTAGCACAGTCAACTCTGATCTGACCCGAGATTCACACTTCACCGAGTGATTCAATGGTGGAGAACCAGTCAGAGCCATGTTGGCCATTAAGCTCACAGCTATGATGATCGCTGTATTACGGCCATTAGTCATCAAATTATAGCCCTGTTTGTACACAAGTACAGACACCTAGACCCTACAAGCAATCCAAGAGCCCTGAAGCAAACACTAATACAGCAGCCAGCATCACCACCCCCTTCAAAGGCCATTCACTGCACCAGACCAGACCAGATCAAAACACGACCAACGCAACCTACGCCACGAGCGCGGCCAAGCAAATAACCCTTACTTCGAAAGCGCGATCTGTGACTGTAGCTGTAATTTTTTTTTATAATTACTCAAGCAGTTTGGCTGCACTGAGATGAAAGGGAGTCACAGAATGCATAGAGTATGTTGTGCAGTTGGGCAGTCTGGTGTCTATAATCCCCCTGCAGGAGGGGAGGAGAGGAGAGGAGAGGAGAGGAAGTGCTTTCTGCTTTACTGTGTGGAAAGTGAGGCCTGATCTACGGGAAAGTGAAACGGAACACGAAGAGGAAAAGTTCACAGACGTGCAGGTAAGCTTTAATGTTCACTGAGCTGCTAACACTGACAGCTTAAAGGTAATACTGAACACACAACAACACCTGACCCACAAACAACTGCACCCCTCAAACCCTATGCAGAACACAGCACCACTGCTCACATAGAGAGGGGGAAGAATGGGGGGAGAGAGGGAGGGAGGAAAAGGGAAAGAAGGAGAGGGAAAAAGAGAGAAAAGGCCCAAGAGGGGAATAGGAGGCTTTGAAGAATGGGAAAGCTGGAATTAAGTTTGGGGGGAAATACCAATGGTTACATTTTAAAGTATCAAGAATTTAAATTTAACAGCATTCCTCTATGCTAGTAATGTTTAAAATCTCAGAGTTGCCTTTAAAATCGCCTGGCTCTACACATGCTGTAACTCGCATACTGCCCATAGCGGAGGATCACCAGGGCACCCTCTGGCTTTATGTATCTGTGGGCGCCGACCTGAACAACCATGGCCACTAGAGGGCGATGGCCCAGCTTGCCCTCAACCAATCCCTGGTGAGGATTGGAAGATTGCTGCCTCCCCATGCAGGGACCTCTGGCCAAAGCCGGTAACGACACAGCCAGGACTGAGACACCCAATCACAGATCTCGCGCTCTGCTCACATTACTGAGATCCCCAATCACAGGTCTCGCGCTCTGCTCACATTACTGAGACGCCCAATCACAGGACTCGCGCTCTGCTCACATTACTGAGACACCCAATCACAGGACCCAATCACTGAGGTGAGCCAACGGTGTCATTAACTCTATTAAGAGATAAATTAAGTGCTGCAGAACGACAAAAACCAGCACACCCTGCTCCTCTCCAGGACCAACGCCTGCAACTCCTGATGTGTGAAATATGAATACGTTTAACATCCTTAAAAAGAGGGAAAGAATGAGTGAGATGGGAGAGAGAGAGAGAGAGAGACAGAAGGAGAGGGAAGGAGGAGTGTGAGAGAGAGAAAGAAGAGACTGCAGGATAACACTGGAATGTGTCAGACTGTCTGACAGAGCTGAATCAGAGAGCAGCTTCACCACACAAACATAATACTGTCCTTCAACTGCCTGCACTAACACAGCTATGGGTACAGGTGTGTCCACTCTAAACATGCATGAGTCTATTCCAAATACAAACACACACACACACTCACACACACACACACACACACACGCTTGTGACCACGCCAAGCCGCAACTAAAGCACAGGTACATATGTGTCCACTCCAGACTCTAACACATAGGCACGTGTCTGTACAGGTGTACAGGTATAGTTCTATGTTAGCACCTTTATGCAAACAAGGCAAGCACAGTCCATAAAACACACATTCAGCATCCTCCATGTTGTGGCACTCTATAAGTCTGTTTGATCATTTCTACACCAGATCCCTGGTTTATTGCCAAAGAGAGAAGCCTCCACCAGCAGGTCCAGTGATATAATGGGGCTACGCTTATTGATGAAGGACTGATTACTCTTCAAAGACTTTCAGACGCGTCAACCACAAACACTTCTCATACTTTAGCGACGTCTGTCACGAGATTAGAGCATAACACAATTTCCTGAAATCTAATAATTATTTATCTGTAAACGCAATTAAGGACTCAGTAGTTAATGATATAAAATCTCTCCAGGGAGCAATTTAAGCATATAAAACATTCTTCAACCCTTAACCAAACTATCCAGATCTTCATAACAATATTCAGTAGAGCTTACTCAAACCAATAAATTAAATTCTTCCTCTCTGATCTACTACCCACTTGAACACACATCATCTCAAAAAAACAAAAAAACAAAGAGCTATAATCCTTACACAGGTATTTATACTGCACACTCCAACTACCATGCGCACTGCCCCCTACAGGCTGAATTCAGAAACAGCCAGGAAATGCACTGCCCCCTACAGGCTGCATTCAGAAACAGCCAGGAAATGCACTGCCCCCTACAGGCTGAATTCAGAAACAGCCAGGAAAATATATTTTATTTTCTGGAGCAAAGGTTTACAGCTATCTCCACACACCAGATGTGTTGGACAGACTGTTATTTTCTACAAACTTATACCACTGCTGCAGGACATCAAGCCAGCTATATCATCATAAAATTGTGGACCACGTCAACTGTGTCTACCCAAGCCTGGAGCACATCCCAACAGGATGTGGCCAGATGGCCCCCTGGGCAGCAGGTTACTGGACACAGGGGAAGAGGGTGGGCTTCAGCTGGCCTCAAACCCAAACCTCACCATGTATGACCCCGTCACTTCGGTCCACTGCCTGCCTCCAGAATTCACTATGTACTTCCAACAGAAATACGGGGTGTAAAAACAAACAAACAAACAAACCTTAAAGCATGTGAACATCTCAGAAAATCCCAAAGACAGGAGGGGTGGCTGAGGTGCTGGAGAAGCTTGTAGCGTTTCTGAAAACAGAAAACCCTCAAGCCCTCAACTTCGCTCATAACTCCCCTTTAATCTCCCAACAAAGAGAACAACACCAAAACCAAGCGCTCAACCAAATTAAGGACATGCCCGTAGGAATGCTACCCAGAGCAAAGTCAAAATCCCAAAGATCTAAATGGCACGCTGCTGTCTCAGATCTAAATGGCACACTGCACCAGACCCCGCCCTCCTCACCCAGCCCCAGCCAATCATGGCAGGGGAGGCCAGGACGTCCCACCCTCCAATTGGCACTTCACATTACAGGATAATACTGCTGAAACCACTTTTCTGGCTCATTAGTGTCATCCATCTTTACACCGAATAAAAAACAAACAGACAAATGACTTCATGCCACGGATATTGGCACGTTTCGTACTGGCAGCAGAGCAATTTTATTTCTGGTGGCTGTTCATGCATTGCTGTGTCTGACAGGAAGTCAGAAGTCTGGTTTTGTTTGAAAGCCTTGCTTAGGGGATACGCACCTTGACTTTGAGGAGGCAAACTCAGACGGAGATAAACTCGTCTCCCTCTGATGTCTGATTTTGGCATTACAATTTCAACTAAATCTCATTCCAACGATGGTTTATAAAGCCAAAAATTAATCGTTTAGCAACATTTCACCAGTATTATCCTTTAACACCTTGTCTGCTCCATCTACATTCAAGAGGCACATGCACCGTTTTTGGGGTCACCTCACACACCAATAAGTCAGTTCCAGAACGCCATGGCCACAACCTGATAAATTCCCTTCTGTTTCATTTACTACCTGACAAACTTTAATTGGTATTCTTGTCTACCCCCTACAGCCACCTTATTTAGTGTTCTCCTTGCCCACTACTGCACTGATGTAGATGAGATGTAATGCTACACTCCGCCCACAGGGTGGTGCTGTTTTGCATAGTGTAACCTAGTTGTGTGTAACCTACGGTATTGAGCAGCGATAAAGCGCACTGGTCTCCTCTGAGGAGAGAGTGCATCTGTATTTTGAGGGCATTATAGTGACATTTCGCCATCTGTCATTGTGCATATAATTTATTTAATCAATTAAGAACCAATGGCAACTCACTTTACAAACCCTGATCGTTTGACAACCACCATGAATGAAAACACAAACTATTTCCTATATTACACTGCGGGGGTCTGTTTCCCCTCCCAACCCCATTCTCACTAACAACTGACCCCTCAAGCTGAAGAAGGTTTTTGGCAGCCGATCTGATTAGAGACAGAGAGAAAGAGAGAGAGCTGAGGAATCTCCCTGTCTGTCTGTTTCTCTCACACACACACACACACACACACACACACACACACACACACACACACACACACACACACACACACACACACACCCACACCCTGCCTCTGTATGAGCACCAGCTAAAACATCTGCAGATGTCTAAACAGTGAGGGGATCCTGAGCAGGGGCCAAGCTGAGGGACTCAGGTCTGCGCTACACGCTGCCAGGAGGGGGCGCAATCAACAGGAACAGGGAGGTGTGGAGGTTATGCAGCGTCTGTGAGTATGTGTGATTCTGAGTGTGGGTGTGTGTGTGTGTCATGGTTCAGGTTTGTGGTCATATTTTTGCAGTATATGTGAATGTGATTCTGAGTGTGTGTGTGACTGTGTGTGTGTGTGTGTGTGGTACGTGTTATTGTACGTATGTTTGAGGTCCAGGTGAAAGTGCGTCCCTGCAGTGTGCAAAGTATATAATCAGGTAACTCCAGTTTAAAGACACTGCACAAGCCCTCTGTCCAAAAACCTGCTTCTCCCATTGCCCGCCTGTTTCTGCCCTTTATGCCACAAATTAGACTTCCTTCTGCAAACAGGCTGCGCTAAACCTTCGGCCTTCAGTGGCAGCCGACAGAATGCTTCTGAACTGCTTAAATTCTGCTGAAACAGCATTCTGCTTCCCTTGTGCATGTGCAAGAGTGACCCAGAGGGCATGAAAATGAGACGAGAGAAGCATGTTTGTGGAGTAAAAGTTAAGTGCTCAGAGCAGAGGGGGGGTTAGGGGTTAGGGGGGCCAGGTGCTCCAGCTCTGGAAGGTAACTTGGCATCAGAGTAAGAGAAAGAAACAAAATAAAGAAGAGAATCTAAAAGTCTATGAATATGTCTCATTCTACAGATAAATCCCTTCACATTCAGGCGGATATTTTCTCAGACAGAACACCTCATCCCTCTAACCTTTTCTCGCTTCCTCCACATACAGGAGACGGGTGTTAAGCGCTTTTCTCAAATCGAGAGAAGACAGAGAGAGGGAGGGAGGGAGGGAGGGAAGCAGGAACAGAGAGAGAGAGAGAGAGTGAAAGAAAGAGAGAGGAAAGCAAGTGAAGGGGCCAGGCTAACCATGCCGGCATATTCCGACAGGCAGTTCCACGTACAGCCTCTGTGGGTGATTGAGGGGGGTCCTGAGCCCCTGCAGAGGAGGGGTGGAGACCCCTCCAGCACACAGACAGAGGAGAGGAAAGGAGGGGGCAGAGTCAGGTCCGGCACTCCCCCTCCACACACTACGGGCATTCTATAGTTTGAATGAGGTCAGACCTGGCGCAGGCTGTTGCTGCTGTGTTAGCGTGGCAGCCATGGCAACAGCCGCGGCGTTCGGAACGCTGCTGAAGGGGGTGGGGCCGGTGGTCACACGGGGGGCGGACTGCCACTTCTGACTGGCAGCGCGCTTGGACTGGAACACGTCCGTGGAGTCCTCCAGGAAGGCCTTTCTGTAGCCCAGGTACTGGTGCTTCAGGATCTGTGTGCGTGTGTGCGTCAAGACAGGAGAAACATTACATCAGCGTTTTTCCCCTCCATAAGCCAGACTGTGCTTATACTGTGGGAGGTTTACATCTCTAAGGCTAGTGTAAATATCTGCAGACAGCAAAACCAATATCACTGCTAAGAGGGCAGTCTGAACCTCCGGAGAGGGCAGTCTGAACCTCCGCAGTCTGAACCTCCAGAGAGGGCAGTCTAAACCTCCGGAGAGGGCAGTGTGAACCTTCCGGAGAGGGCAGTCTAAACCTCCGCAGTCTGAACCTCCGGAGAGGGCAGTCTGAACCTCCGCAGTCTGAACCTCCAGAGAGGGCAGTCTAAACCTCAGGAGAGGGCAGTGTGAACCTCCGGAGAGGGCAGTCTAAACCTCCGGAGTGGGCAGTCTAAACCTCAGGAGAGGGCAGTGTGAACCTCCGGAGAGGGCAGTCTAAACCTCCGGAGAGGGAAGTCTAAACCTCCGGAGAGGGCAGTGTGAACCTCCGGAGAGGGCAGTGTGAACCTCTACAGTCAGGTAGTCTAAACCTGAGCTGAGGGGAGTAGACCTCTTTGCTTTGTGCAGTCCCATCTTTGATGCATGTGCAGGCAGTGAGACTCACCTTCACATTCTCATGCACTGACTGCAGCTGCGCAGCTAAAGCCACGAAGGTTTGATACAGTTTCTGCATGGCCAGGGACAGATCTGTGCAAACACACATACAATGACATTTCACTTTTTTTTAGTCATTCAGCATACACTTAGAAATCAAAGTGACTCACAGAAAGTGTACCAACAGAAGCTGAGACTGTGCAAGTGGGTCTGTGCGTGAGTGAGTGTGAGTGTGTGTGAGTGCATGTGCGCGTGTGTGTGAGTGTGTGTGTGAGTGTGTGTGTGAAATGCTCTGTTGCCGTACCTTGCGGGGTGATGTTCGGCCCATTTCCCTGAGTGGTCAGGTGATTCTCCAGCTCCTCAATCTGCTGTCGGTACTGCTGCAGCTGGACCTCAAACTGACCAATCAGAGCTCTGAAATAACTACAGGGTAGAGGGAGGGAGGGAGGGAGGGGGAGGAGAGAGAGAGAGAGAGAGAGAGAGAGAAAGAAATAACTTAGAAATAATTTCTGCAAAGAGACGGGGGGTATGAAATGACTATAACAGAAACCCAGATGGAGGAGGGACAGAAAGACAGATAAAGGCAGGGGAAGGAGAAAGAAAGAGAGGACAGGAAGAGATCACTCACTCTGAGGGTGCAGTGTTTTCATGCTGGAGGCCCAGGGGGGTTTTCTGTGTGCGTATGGCGATGTCTGCGTTCTTCAGCTCCTGCAGATACAGCCATGTTAAAGCTACTATAATAATAATACAGATAAATAATAAGAATAATAAACAATACTAAATAATCTAATAACTGCTTCAGCAATACAGGCTAAATAAAGCACATCCAACACAACCCAACGAGCACACAAGTGACTGAGTGAACAAGTGTGTGTGACTGTGTGTGAGTAAGTGTGTGTGTGTGTGTGTGTGAGTAAGTGTGTGTGTGTGTGTGTGTGTGTGTGTGTGTGTGTGTGTGTGTGAGTATGTGTGAGTATGTGTGAGTGTGTGCTTGGTACCTGAGCGGTCTCGATCTTTAGCTTGTTGATGGCCAGGCTGTTGCGCTGCAGGCTGCTAGCGCTGACAGACAGGAGCTGCTTCAGGCTCTTAATGTCGTCCTCCACCTTCACCATGGCCTTAGAGGACATCCTACTGATCTCCTCCTCCACCTGCTTCTGCTCCTTCACAAACTTCCTACAGCGCAGAGAGAGAGAGAGAGAGAGAGAGAGAGAATCACACACACACATACACACACAAACACATAGTCACTCTCTCATACACACACACGCACGGACGCACGCACGCGCGCACACACACACACACACACACACACACACAGTTCACACATCCTGGACTCTCTTGCTGGGCACTTACTGGAAATTCTCCACATCCTGACAGATCAGTGGAGGAAGATTGTCATCTTTCAGAGCCTTGCTGTCCCTGGGGGAAGAGAGAGAGAGAGACAGAGAGAGAGAGAGGGGAGGGGGAGGGGAGAGGGAGAGGGAGAGAGGAGAGAGAGAGACTCAGTGACCACAGCCTTGCAGGTGAAACAGGTCGCCGCAAAAAGACCTGGCTGCTCAAAGAAAACAGGCTCTGTGGTCACTTCAGCCTGGCAGAAGTGGAGACAGAGGCCCACTTCTATTGAACTGCCCAAAATATTTGTAAAGCAGACAAAAATTTCCCCCAAAATGTTCAATTCTCATTGGCGAATTCCAAAATCTAACGCAATTTCAAAAATTAAAAACACTTCTTGGAGAAGAGACCAGCACAATCGAGTTAGCAGCCCATTATGTTTCTGCCTGCCACAATCTCAGAGAGGGTATAGGGTTTATAGCCCTGCAGTCCTTGTTCTTTTTTTAAATCTGTTCAATATGGGCAAATGTGTTTGTGTTAGGGATGGGGAGTGTTGTTATTGTCTTTGTTCACTGCTCTTTGTATATTGTATTTCATGCTTTAGCAACACAAGATTATCTTGTCATGTCAATAAAGCACATTTGAATTGAATTGAGGAGAGGAGAGAGAGAGACAGTGTATAAGGGAAAGGGGGTACATGGGTGTGTTAATAGGCATGAAATTCTAGGCGTGAGAGGTAATGGGGGCATGTCTGTGGGAATTTTGGGGCAGTGCGCGGTAAACTGGGGGGCCCCGCGCACGGTAAACAGGTGCTTACTCTGGCCTGGCTCCGGAAGACTTGTTGTTCTTCTGCTCTGAGGAGCTGAAGCTGATGCCACCCAGTCCCACGCTGGCGGAGGCAGGGGGCACCGTGGAGACTGTGGAGGAGACCAGAGACCCCAAACCCAGTCCCCCGGGCTGACCCAGTGCTGCAACACACAGAGACATTAAAAAACAACAACATAATCGATATTAACGTTCAAAAAATCTCCTTTCCAGTGTCAATATTTATTTTGTAGAAACAAAAATAATGAATAATGATGATCATTTCCAGTGCATTGATAAAGGGAAGTTTTAAAGCCGTTTTGGTCTGACATATAGTTTGAAATAACTTCTTATATACAGCTTTTGTTGTTTGTTCTTAACATTGGCAAGCTAGCTGGATCACTGATACCATCCATGCCACTGTAGTGGGATTTGAACAGCACAGCTGCAGTAAGGTGAACAGCGCAGCTGCAGTAAGGTGAACAGCGCGGCTGCAGTAAGGTGAACAGTGCGGCTGCAGTGCGGTGAACAGTGTGGCTGCAGTGCCGTGAAGTGCGGTGAACAGTGCGGCTGCAGTGCGGTGAACAGTGTGGCTGCAGTGTGGTGAACAGTGCGGCTGCAGTGCGATGAACAGTGTGGCTGCAGTGCGGTGAACAGCGCGGCTGCAGTGCGGTGAAGAGTGCGGCTGCAGTATTTTCCTCCTGCCATTCCACTGAGCGTCTCACCAGTGTTGGTGTTCTGGAAGAGGGTGGAGCCCAGGCCGGGGGCGGAGCCCAGGGTGAGGCCGGTGGAGGCAGTGCCGGAGGTGGCAGGCGTGACCCCCAGGTTTAGGGAGAAGCCCGTGGAGCCGGCCTGGGGGCGGGGGCGGTGGAGGTGAGGGCGGAGCCTAGCGTCAGGCCTGTGGGGGCGGAGGAGGCCGTGAGGGAGAAGGGCGTGGCCGAGGCGGCGGGCTTGCCGAAGCCCAGACTGAAGCTGCTGGCTGACGTGGTCGCAGCTGGAGCCCCTGCATTTGGACAGTAAGCACACCTTAGAGCGCAGACACCCCCAGGATAAGCTCCCCAAAAAAACAGATAATATTAATGCACACGTCTGGGAAAAACTGTTCTAGCATCACGTTTTAGTGCAGGCTTTGATAATGGAACACTGATACAGCGAGTTAAACCTCACACTGGGTTAAGGCATGTTACATCCTACATCACACATTTCATTAAAGTGACACTGTTTAATAAACATATTTTCATATGACTTCCCTAAAAACTCAAGCTATTCATTATCTTCAGTGAATATACACCACCTCCTTCAAATTTTGGGTTCCAAGAAACATCCTGACCAATCACAGCCATTTTACAGAATAACCAAACCAACCCCCATATTCATACGCACTCACTCATGCACACGCACACACACGCACGTGCGCACTCACACGCACGTGCGCACTCACACGCACGTGCACACTCACACGCACGCACGCACACAGGAGAGGGCTCACCCAGAGTCAGTCCTGTGGCAGGAGCAGCTGCAGCTCCTGTGAATGGGATTAAAGTGCGCGGGTTAAAGGGCTAAAACAAACACCCAGCACTGCAGCAGAGCAAAGCCGTGAAGCTCTCACAGTAAAACAGGAACATAGCCTGCCAACACAGTGTTCAGCTTTGTACTTAGCCTAACGCTGACCATGGCTTTCTAGATTATTCAATGGCGCTAAGCTATGGCAGAATTTTGATTTGAGCGTAATATGCCAAATCATTTCAGAAAATGATCAGGTTTTCAAAAAGATTAAACTCAATTGAGGGGAAAGAGGGGGGTAAAGATCTGTGACACGGAAAAGAGGAGAGTGAGAGGGTAGAGTCTGTATGGGGGCAGATGGAGGGCTGTGGTACCTTGGGCCGGGGCGCCAAAGCTGAAGCCGCTGGTGGGCTTCTGGGCAAACAGGCTGCTGCCCCCCAGGCCCAGGGAGGAGGTGGTGGTGGTGGCGGCGGGCAGGTTCCCTAGGGTGAACGCCCCCGAGCTGGCCCCTCCAGTGCTGGCTGCAGGAACCCTGCAGGGACATAAGGGGACATGGTCACACACATGCAGCTTTAAACAACAACAACATCACAGTGCCAAGGGTTCAAAGTTCTTTACAACCGCATGATAACAATCGCTGAAGGAAGAAGTGCGACACAAGGTCAACTATAAGCAGATGAATTCGATGTATAGCTGCATTATACAAAAAACAAAAAAATGCAATAAAAACTTTAAACATGACCAGTAAACTAGGTCAACAAACAAGAAATCATGACCTACAAAATTCTGCACATCTTTAAACTGGACTTCGATGAGAGAAATCATTCCAAAGGGGTCCTCCTTTGTCATTAGGAGACATCAAAATCAGAAGCTGAAAGCCACACCCACAGGCCCATTCAGCATGAACCCAGCCACCTCCTGATCTCACTCATTCTGCTTTTTGCAAAGATATACACATATTGCCTCAGAGAAATTTTCTGTCTTGAATGATGAAGCAATCAAGAGACGGAGTTGCTAAATTTGACAAATTTTGGCCTGCCCTGCCCCACTTTCAGAGATCAATATTTTAATAACGGGTAAAGATGAGAACTCTGATTTCATATAGGATGCAAACACATTATTAAAAACTGTAGGGCACAATACACTGTGGTAACAAATATATTTCACAGTTCAGCGGTGACATCATAATGTGGTGTCCTAATAACTCAAAACAAAGCAGAAACTATTGAAGGTGTAAAATTATGATTAAAAATGTTTATTCAGAATGCAGAATGAGCCAATTACAAAAAACATCACTTTTGCATAATAGTTCCGCATAAGAACTACAAAAATAATAATTATACAAAAACACCTTAGTTTTTCCCATAAACTGGGATTCTTATATATTTTTTTACTTTTTCAGGGGTTTAAGCAGCATAGCCTCAGCATGCCTAAGTTTTTGTATGGTTTCAGAAAATGATCATACTGTTCATCATCATCAATGTAAGAAAGTGTATACAGACACAGAGCAGCGGCACCGCCTTTGCGCATGTGTGCAGTAAGATCATTTGAAATGGAAAAGAGATAAACTACTAAAGTTTTGATAAATTAGATTTTGGAATAATATGTCTTTAAGGAGCATTACGGAAGTAATTTAAAGTTGATAGAAAAAAACAATCACGATACATACATTTCAATCATGTTTCATTTGGTAAATTTTAAACATGATTCAATTAAGTTGTGTAAGATGAGCATAAAATAAATATTTTGAAAAATTTAGATCCTCGCAGATACCTGAGATACTTAACAGAACATCCCGCCCCCTTCACTGGCAGTTTGAGTGAACGACTGCCACTGTGAATAATACACTATGCAAACAGCATATCTACAACCAAATGCAAATGATCTGCAAACACACAAACAGGACCGAATGCAAATCAGATAATCATTATGCAAAAACTCAACATAAGACAATACAATCATGGTTTTGTGTGAATATCCCTCACCTCAGAGCCTAATCTCCCTCATACAGATGAGCCTGCACCTTCAGGCTCTGGTTAGCTACTTTACACAATTAAATATAATTATTTCAGCCAACAGTTTCATGCAAATTCTTTGAGGTATCATTTGTTCAACTGCTTGCTCTGTTTAAAATCAAGTTTAGCCTGGATAAAAGGAAAAGGAGAGAGAATAAGCAGCAGGTAAACAGGATTCTCCTGTGCTTTTAGAGGTAGCTAATTAGAGCAATAATCCAGGCCTGATGTTCTCATTATCTCAAAATAGCCTACCCTGCCACACTTCCTATTAGATTAATCTACCCTTGGGTGACACTGTCTCACATTAAATATTTTATTTCATTTGAAATAAAGTGTTTAATTAGTGCGCTAATTTTATTCATTCCAACAAGGCACCAAGAACATTTCACCTTAACACCGGCTTTACAGATGGTGAAAAAGACAAGTTCAGAAACCTCAAATCAAGGCCTTGTGACTTGCCTAACTCGTCACTTCTGAGACCTGCCAAATATTCCACCTCGTGTAAAACTGCAGAAGCGATGAGTTGATGATCACAAAACATTTACTGCTGCAAAACTACTATGTATAATGTAGTGGGCTACTAACTTTATCTGAACATTTAGCCTCTGCAAGTTTGACAGAACCAAGCTGCCAGTTCATATATTTAATTATCCAGTGAACTGGCTATCCAGCTGGCTGAGTTTCCTTTGTGTCATGTTAGCTAGTCAGGCACATTGATTTTACACAAGGAGAACTTTGTTTTTTCCAAAGGGAATATCAGGCTTTTTTCCACAGTTTAAAAATGACAACAAAATTCTGACTTGTGCCTGGACACAACAATCTTATCCAGCATTATTCAAACTGTGAGTGAATGATTAACATTACTTACATGCTCGTTCAGACTGCCATTAAAAGATGTTTACCTGGGCAACGCAACCCCTAAATTTTGCAAAACAACCATAGGTGCTCTTGTTGTCAGAAAACAAAGTTAAGATGCAACTCATGCTCTAAAAATAAAATAGGGACAGCTGAGAAACCAAACTCCTTCAAACAAACATATTCTTCTTTCCCAAGGCAGTTAAAATCCCGCTCTCCCCCGCAGGAGACCCACACACCAGATGGGAGTTTGGTTCACCCAGTTTGCAAAATGGTTGCCTTAGCTTGAAGACCAAATGCAGAGCGGTTCTGATGGCTCAAAAACCATGCTGAGATACAACATAAAATAACACACATGGGCAAGCCTCCAAACCACAAACTAAAATGAGGAGAAAATGCATAAAATGCACCTGTAGTGAAATGATCAGCTTCTTCAGTCCTAACTCAGCTCCATCACTGGACACTTTAAAAAATTTCACCAAATTTTAAGGTTTAAGGAATTAGAAATATGCAAATGAGGGACTTTTCCCCAAAACCACATTCATCTACAGCCAAAACCCACCACAGAATCTACTGGCAGTGCCCTGGGAGTTTAGATGGAACACTCTTCATCAATGACAAACTAATGGTAGTCCTAACCATCTGGACCGCCAGTTTGTTCACAAACCCAACCAAGCACAAAAAAATAACCATGCAAAACATTCAGGATTGCACAAAGCAAAACATGAAAACCAGATATGAGGTAACATCTAAGAATGCACTTTCACAATCACCTGCTGTCATTACACACAAGCACCTGTGTCCCTGTTCAAGGAAATTCTCCTCAGGAAGGAAGAACCATCATCACAAATCAAAGCTAACCAACAGGAGTACGATACATTTTCCCATCAAATAATCTTTACAAACCAAAGAGGTGCCTGGTAACAGCATTACACATTTACAATTAAATGCACAACTGCTGCCCAACAACAATAATAAAAACACATTCTCAAAGTCTGGAGAACCACAGTGACGGCTGTCTGCTACTGCACTTTCTGTGAATGGCCTGGCAGATTCTTCATGGACAGCACACAACATGTTCATTACTCTGGTTCAATTATTCATTCAGCCATATGCTTGTAGCTGTGTTAAGGCACAGAATGGAAGGAGTGGTTGGTATTTAGAAAACACAAATAAGTCATTTAACTTCATATGCACTATATCAAAAACAACATGACTATTGTAGCAAGAACTGGTACTAATTATCTGATAAAGAGCAGAGCCTGATTGAAAAGCCAGCTTACACAGGGCCCTCCATGGCACTGAGTTTGATACCAGTGCAATAAAACAAGGCGATTGATCAGGAAGTCATTCACAGCATGTGTACTGAAAGCAAAACTGTATCATCTAAATAACTTTGTCCATGTCCAAATTTGGGGAAACCTCTCTAAACTTGCTAGTTTTTTTTCTGTGGATACAATTGCCACTGGATATACCTAGTCAGGCAGTCCATCAATTGGCTAAAAGGACTTTAACCCTATTTCCATAGCTGTTGCTGCTTGTCTTCAGTTATCCTCTGGATGATCCTGACAGACACTGCTCTTCATCCATAACATCCTCTGCAGTGCTGTGAGACACGTGACTGACAATTTTCTAATTCACTAGACTGAATGAGTGAAGGCATGACTAACCAGGGCAAGACTGCTGCACACATTTTCTAATCGGTTTCAGCAGATATGCTGATTCTCATTTACAGATTAAATGCTGTCATACCAAATCAAAAACAATGAGGTTGTCACAAAATCAGAGTTAATGTACATTTTAATTGCCCTGGTTTGGTACATTACTTTTCGACATTACTTCACAGAGGTAAGATTTCAGGTAAATTTCGACCAAACTAGATCGCATCAAACATAAAAAAATAGAAAATTATTAAAATTAGGAGATAATGCAAGTTCTATTGGGTGTCACTGTTCTATCCATTAAAAATAAAAAAATCCGATAAATAGAAACACGCAATATTAAAATAACCTTGTGCAAAGTAAAGCAGGCGTGTGACAGAAGGTACTATAGACCACTAAGAACTAAGAATGGCGGTTAAAATAAGACGGGTTGTGCTTCCCGCTGATGGATTAGAAGGATTGTTTCTTCTGAAGACGAAGGATGAGACAAAATGTGTTCGTTTTAGCACGGAAAAGAACAATGCGATATCTAACATTTGAAACACTGGCATTTTTGCCCTTTGTATATGATAACTTTAAAACGCAGTGTGGCTGTGGTATTTACTAAACTGGTCTACAAACTGATGTCCGTTATTAGGGTGTTAATCCCGTTTAGCCGCTTCATAATTTTGGCACGGAGTCACTCATTAGTGACCCGTTTAGCGAACGGCTAACAGCTACACTGAGAACTGAAACTGATGTAGTACTTTACACAGCTCATGGTCTTGTGGAAAGATGATAACCAAAATGCATTTGCAAAACAAATCACACTGATACCAACTGAGCCCTGAAGCCGGCCAAACCAGTCGTTCACTTTCAGTTTTGTGTTCACCTAGCTGGGTATGACATCTGCATAATTAGGTTTTTTTATGTATTAGGTATAGGCTAACCTGAGTAACCTGTAGCTAATCTACAAATACAGTCTATAGTTAACTGTGCACATCTGTTACACAGCCAGTTCGACAGGTAAACCGTCGAGCGTTTAGATCGTAGCCAAGTTACCAACTGCGAAGGAACCGGTGACTTTAGCCAGCTAACGTTAGCCATCAACAAATAGTCTTTGATTCTTACCCTGTTGCTGCTCCGAATGAAAACCCACCACCTGTGGTCGTGGACCCCAGAGTTCCCGATCCAAAAGCAAACCCCGACATTTGTAATATTTTGCACGGCCCTTTCAAACAGGATATAAATTAATCTGCCCTCGTTGTCTTACGCTAGCACAGATACATTGCTAGCTTTATCAAGCTGAGAGTGCGGTGCGCGTGAGACCTCGTGGAGGCCCAACATGTATCTTAAAGATTTAAGGAGTGAAGTCCGTATCCATAATGCTCACTGCAACTGACACGGAAACCAGTTACACGTATAACGTGAGAATATTGTTATATGATAGAGTAAAACCAATGTTAATTCCAAAAAGTTACAAACTTCACGGTCAATGTTTGATGTACGCGCGCCGAGACCTGTGTTCCGCCAGCAACATTAAGAAAAGAACTTCCGGGTCGTGGTTGTCATAATTGAAGTCCTATAAAAAATTAAGACAGCACGAAAACGATAAAATATCACATTTAAACATAAAATATTAACGAAAACTTAAAGTATATGTTTAAGTAAGTTTATTTAGTAATATTTATTTTTTTAAGTACTACATTTTATTCAGCTATTGATAAAAATACAAGTTTCAAATACCGAAGAGACAAAATTGGACTGTATAGACAAAACTAAAATATGTCTCAATGAAAGTGGGGTCCAGGTTACTCAGGAACATGTGTGGTATCATGTAGATCATGTGTGGTGGACATGCAGACCCTGCTCCATACCTCATCACACAGTGAGTAAATGAATATGGGGACATGCAGACCCTGCTCCATACCTCATCACACAGTGAGTAAATGAATATGGGGACACACAGACCCTGCTCCAGACCTCATCACACAGTGAGTAAATGAATATGGGGACACACAGACCCCTGGGGACTCCAGACCTCATCACACAGTGAGTAAATGAATATGGGGACATGCAGACCCTGCTCCATACCTCATCACACAGTGAGTAAATGAATATGGGGACATGCAGACCCTGCTCCATACCTCATCACACAGTGATGCAGTACCCTGTTCCATGAATATGGGGACATGCAGACCCTGCTCCAGACCTCATCACACAGTGAGTAAATGAATATGGGGACATGCAGACCCTGCTCCATACCTCATCACACAGTGACTAAATGAATATGGGGACATGCAGACCCTGCTCCAGACCTCATCACACAGTGAGTAAATGAATATGGGGACATGCAGACCCTGCTCCATACCTCATCACACAGTGACTAAATGAATATGGGGACATGCAGACTGCTGCTCCAGACCTCATCACACAGTGAGCTCCATACCTCATCAAATGAGTAAATATGGGGACATGCAGACCCTGCTCCATACCTCATCACACAGTGAGTAAATGAATATGGGGACATGCAGACCCTGCATCCATACCTCATCACACAGTGAGTCAAATGAATATTGAATATGGGGACATGCAGACCCTGCTCCATACCCCATCACACAGTGAGTAAATGAATATGGGGACATGCAGACCCTGCTCCATACCTCATCACACAGTGAGTAAATTAATATGGATATATAATTTTATATATCTCTGTCATTCCAAGTGAAATAATTGTGCAGAGAAAAGTTATGCTGGTGAAGTAAGGACCACGACAGAAGTACTTCAAATAGTGTTTAATCCAGTTGACCTTAAATGTGTGATTTAAAGTAGTAAAATCTAAAAACTCAAGGCCACCTTTCTCATATTAATTCATAACACATTTTTTTAATGTAGTGTATTCTTTTTTCCATAAGAAATCAAATAGCATCCAGTCTATTGTCTTTCTGATTTGGTTGAGATGATATAAAGTAAGAGCTGCATATGTTAATCTGGGAATACCTTCAGCCTTACAGAGTAAAACCCAGCCTTTCAAGGAAAGATCTCTTTGAAGCCAAAGATCAAACCTCTTCTGCATCCTCTCAATAATAGGATTAAAACTGAGAGAGCTTCTTTTCTGACCTCTGGCAATGATTATACCTAAATAAATAATATTATCTTTCACTGGAATATTGGTCACATCACAGTTCTTAACAGTCATAAACATTTATTAATATTTAGGCAAAGACTGGATGCTTTCAAGAAGACATAAATTACATTTAAAGCAAAAGAAATTTGGCTACTATCTTTTAAAAAAAGGGTTGTGTCACCAGTCTAACTGACTGATGATTATATTCCTGTTTGCAGTTGAGATTAAGATTAAGATTACTGATGGTAACATGAAACAGGGCAACCCTGTCTATGTCTGGGAGAGGTACCACATTTCACTTTGATTGAGCTGGTAGCATTGTTATATAAAGTTTTTATTGCCTTACAAAAGAAACTTTCAAAACCAAATGTTTCTAAAGAGGTTTGTAAAGATAAAACCGTGCTCAACAGTGTCGAAGGCTTTATAAACGTCTAAAAACAAAATAAAACTATTATCTACAATCTTGTCAGAATAATCCAGGACATCTAGCACCAATGTAATATTATTCCATATATGTCTGTTTCTTATAAAACACGTTTGGGTTTTATCAATAATTGCTTACAAAACTGTTTTAATTATTGTGGCAAGCAAAGAAGCAAGGACCTTGTAATCATTATTCAAGATGCAAATTGGTCGCCAGTTATCAAGAAGAAGTAAATCTTTTTGGGTTTAGGAATTAAGGTGATTAAGCCTTGAGTCATACATAAAGGAAGAGTAGTGCTGTATATGCTTTCAGAGACAAAAATAGGAGAAAGGGCGCCATCTGCTGACAAAACAATTTATAATGCTCTGCCTTTAAGCCATCTGTCCATGGAGACTGATTTTTTAGGTGCTCAAATGGTTCAATTAACTCTTCTAAGGTAATAGACTGATCACAAACAAGTTTTTTTGTTTCAGTCAATGAATTTAGGAAGTCAGTAGTAGCTTTCTCATCATATTCTGAGAACCTGTTATATAATTTACCTTTAAAAAGAGGAGCAATATTTAGAAATTTGCTTTGGGTCACTAGTGATAACATTATTGTTTAATTGGTGAATTGTATTAGCTCTGGCCTGAGCCTTTTCTAATCTAAAAAATAAGAATTCTGTTCACCCTCCTCAGCCCGTCTTCTCCTCCGTCTTGTAAAAGTTCCTTCAGCTTTTCTTTTGTAAATGTCATCTAACTTTCTTTGTAAATTAAACATGCATCTGAGCAACCAAATAAAACCATATCTTCATCTCTTCAAAGTTTTGCAACAACACTGCTGTAATACTTTCAGTATTTGGAGGATTCAAATTTTAAAATTCCCTAATTTGTACAGTAAGAATCTCTACTTTAACATGCTCAGACTTCAATAATGAACTCTTCATAAGATGTGTGAGGCAATAAATCATTTTTTAATTTCTTCTGCAAGAATAAATCTCACAGCATTAAAATCTGTTATATGCAATAAAAGATCAGTGTGGGGTCTAGAAATGGATCAATTTTCAATTTTCATAAAATTATTGTGTAATTGGTGAATAGTATTTGCTTTCAGTTGAGCACACAGCTTTCAATACGCTTTGTGCACAACTTCTCACCGGATAAGGCATTGGGATTCTCTTTCAGCAGACATTCACTGGGGAAAGGTTGCTTCCTTTTAAATATTGCATTCCTCACAAAGTAAAAGAACTATGGGTGTTAGTCCAGCAACAGGCAGCAATAACAGACAAACACTGAGGCCATGAGAGTTAGTGACAAATATCAAAAGGGGGAAGAGTTCTGCGGGAGAGAGCAAGCACTTACATGTTCTCCTCTTTGAAAATAATGTAAAAACAGTATAAATGTAATGGGTGTTAGTATCTTATTTGGTTACCCATTACATTTTTTATTGATGGAAAAACATTTTACATTTAAGGCTTCACATGTACTCCTCATCCACAGGATGCTGGATTTCTCATTACCCTGAGAGTGGGTAAAATTGTTTCTGGCAGAGATTTTGTTCCTCTCTGTGGAACAACCTTCATACTGAAGTTCAGAATAGACTTACTGAGCCTGTAAGTACAGGTTTAAAACATATCTCTTTAGCATATCCCTACTGCTAGTGTTTGCCTGAATCATGAAGTCTCTGTACTGTACTGTTGATACTGTCATTATGTCATGGTGTGGAATCTGCCTTAGGCTGATGCAGTCATGTGGGCTGGTGTTTACTGCTCCAGAGCAGCCATCATGGCAGTGCTGGGTCTTTGCCCATCATCCGTTCATTGTGCAGCCAGTCTTATTCTGTCAGGGTCTTCCTCATTGGACACAAACACCTCTGTGTATCATCTTCTGTTCTAACCTTCTTTACAGCTCCCCAGCCTCTTATCTCTCTATCCCACATCTCTTTTCATCCTAATGCCACTATACTCCAGTAACCATGGTTTCCTACTCTCTGTGATGAAAGCATCCCAGCCTGGGCTATGGTTCAGCTCCTGCAGGCTCCTCCCAGATACTGGGTCTCCATGCCAACCAGCCTGACCAGCCATTTGGCATCGACTGCCTGGTACTGACCAGAAGCAGATGGTCTCCCTCTCAGTGTCGATCTGCTAAAGCCTTCTACTGCTACCTGAGGCTTGCTGTGTAGGGATCTCGGTTCTGGGACGTGTGTAAAGTTGAGTTGTACATGGTTTTGTAAAAAAAGCTCTACCCAAGTTCAAAAAAAATAAATGAAACATTTTTTAAATCGTTAGAATATTTGTGCTGTTTTTCATTCCTACAACAGTTACTACCCATAGCTTGACAGATGATTTAACAATAAAAAACTAAGCCGATATGAGGATAATGATGAATAAATTTCCCACATTTACATCGCAAGATATTTAATAATTTAGGTGAAGCAATTGTTTCATTTCCACACACCCCTGTAAATCAGATGGTTTTTGTATGAAGGCGTTATGTAACTGATTAAATACTATATTGAAGGGTGAATTAAGTGAGGTACACAATTGTAAATGTGAACACCTGATCACTTACACGAAACTCTTTTTTCATGCAATGAAAAAAAAAACTTAATTTTGAGAAAAACATTAAAGACGTGAAGCACATTTTCAGCAACCATTTTGCTGAAGAAATTGGTTGTAACGAAAACCAGTTTGCGTCAGAGTCCATCAAGACTGCATTACGGAGATTTGAGTCACTTGTTTAAGAGGACGGCCAATGGTCAATAATTAAGAAATAGCCAAGCCACCTCTGAGTCACACATCCCAGAATGCTTTCTGACTTTAACGCCGGTGACGTAACATAGGTACGCCCAAGTCGGAAGTACATGGTAAAATTTATTGGCGAAAAAAGGTAGCTGTTGCCATACCCGTCTGTTGTTATTGTTGCTAAATGTATACCGTATGTAGCCAGTCAGCGAGCAAGCTAACACAAACCCCCAGCAAGAGAGACGCATCGCCGTGCACCTTGCAGTGTTAGCAAGAGCATCTCATGAGTGGACGTGTAGTTCTTCGGAAACCATTTTCGACTGCTGCGTAAACCCACAGTCGACATCCTAAAACATGGAACACATCCGAACTCCAAAGGTAAGAGGGGAATTATCAAAGAAGGTGCAAGCCTTAGTTAGCGCAATCGATGGCTCTGTGATTTCACTGCTAAAATGGGAACGAAAAACTTCCCTATCGAAGTGTTCGCAAGCTATTTTTATTTTGTAACTTAATGAATCAGACACTGCTAGTTAGCAGGGTCCATAGATAGTGGATTTAGCATTTCGGCTGTTCGTATGCTTATTTTTCATCTTTTCCACTAGCCTTTTAACTGATCTACTTGGCTGGTTAGGTAACTAATTCGATAATGTTGGCACCGAGCTAAATAGCTAACCATATTTATTTAGCTAACTCCTTGAATAAAAAGATATAAAGTCAGTTTAACGTGCAGAAATGTGAACCAGCCCATGAAGGCGACGGTGTTGTTGCAGAATAGGGTGTGGACAACCGTAATCCGCAATCAACTGTCTGGGAAAAAACATTAGCATTTGCTAACGAGTCTTTGCTAGCTGCAGCATATGTCCAAATCAACGACTAGCAAACATTAACCTGATTCATCGCTCTCCTCCTGACCTCATTTCAGACGGATGTTGGCTAACTGTTTGCCAACTAGCTACTTGGCCTCCTTACATGGCAACGCTAGCTTGCGTGCTACTACTAAATGATGAAGCTTCACATGAAATGAAATCAACGGGAGCAAAGTTATGTTTGAAGGCTTTTGTTGTCCAGTTATGATAAACACCTAGATAATTAAAAGCAACACATGTTTTTTTGCCTCTGCTAGGAAGTGTCAGTTATTACTATAAATCGTTACTTGCCTCCTCCCAAAATAATGAGCTGGTGCTGCATCTAACGCTTTATTACCTTAGTGTTACAACAGTTAAGGCGAGTGCAATAGGTGATTAGTGAAAACAGTGGCTTTAGCTCTGATAGTGTCCATAAACGTGGCCCCATAAAGAGTGTGCATGGGCACCCCTGTGACTGGCGGCGGGTGGAGGCTGATGTTGTGAGCTCGTGCTCTCCCACTGTTCCACAGCATCATGTCCTCGCCTGATCACTGCCGTTGTTGCTAAGACACCAGCCACCAGGCTGTCAGTTTTGTTTATGCTGACGTTGCAGTGAAAGTATGGCCTTATCAGAATCTGAGCAGGAAGTCAACAGTGGGAGCCAGGAAACTGACATAGGGAAACATGGGCGCGCTTCATATATGTCTGCCAAGCTGAATTCTTTGACATCTGCTTTAAATGTTTCCAGGTAAAAAGTAGGCTGACCACTCGCCAATATATTTCACAGAGAGTAAGAAAGTACAATGTCAAACTCACGATATTTATTATTTCATGTGTTTATGTAAATTCATTATATATATCTTTTCATTTCACCAAAAAAAGCTTATTCAATAGTGTGTCACAAAGTGCATAGTGGTGTAAGTTCACTGATGTTGAAATGAGCTTTAAAACAGCACACACCATAAACAGAACATACAAGTCCTTTTTAAGATGGCTGTTATGTACCTCATAATACAACTATACATGTTGGAAGGCACAGCAGAAATTCATTTTTTTCCCATCACATCATCTTTCTCAAATGGTTTGTGCAGCACACAAAGACTGCAGCTGGAGTGCAGGGTGTAGGCGTCTGATTGGCCAGTGTAGTTCCTAGTTAGTGAAAAGGTTTGGGAGGTCAAAGCCTTCTAATTGGTTGACGGTTGTGTACCTTTCACTGTGAGAAATCTCTACGCAGTATTTGTGTGTTTGGGATTTGATCTGGACTGTGGGTCACTAAAGAGGACGTAAAGTCCCAGTTGCTCGTCCTGGTGATTTTAACAGCTTTTTATTGCATCCTCTAGATTGAGGAGGGTGTTGAGCAGTGATTGATATATCAATGAAGGTAAAAGTATTAAACGTATTTTGGACATAAAATCCAGTGTTCTAAGTGATTTCTCACATGCTATGACCTATGTTCTTGCATACATCTCAGATGGATTGTAGCTATTCTGTTTGTAGAGTTACTCAACAAATTAAGGGGTGTTACTCTTCCTGATTCTGTAAACTTCCACTTTACCCATTCTCTGCTCAAACATTACCCACTCTCTGCTCCAGGTACATTTTACTGAAGTGGGACTTTAAGATGTAGTTGTGTGTGTGTGTAACCTCTGGAGTATAGCTTTTTTAAGAGTCAAAATATAATAGCACTAATTATATCAAATCACACTTAATTGTATACTTCTACAATAACAAATGTGTCCCACGCAAGCCTTAGCCATAACAAAGAATGTGATAGCAGACGGGTGAGCGTCAAACATCAAACCCAGACTGGTATTCAGTCAACGGCTCAATCAAAGCTGATTAACTGAGTGCTAATCTGGGATATGAGCATGAGTGTTCACAGTGGGAAAACACTTAGTGCTGAGCGTGAGCAAGCACTCCTGCAGTGAACAGCTCACTCTGAGTGTGAACAACTCTTTTGTAGGAACAGCTCACCATGAATGTGAGAAAAGCCGCCATAATGAACGGCTCACCAGAGTGTGAGAAAAGCCGCCATAATGAACAGCTCACCAGAGTGTGAGAAAAGCCGCCATAATGAACAGCTCACCGGAGTCCGAGAAAAGCCACCATAATGAACAGCTCACCAGAGTGTGAGAAAAGCTGCCATGGTGAACAGCTCTCCAGAGATAAAGATAACAGCTCACCGGAGTCCGACAAAAGCCGCCATAATGAACAGCTCACCAGAGTAAGAGAAAAGCCGCCATAATGAACAGCTCACTCTGTGCTTGCTGAGGCTGTAAGCTTCGCTGTCTGGCCTTGGAAGATGGGAGCCGGAAGGGCCTCAGCAATGTGCTGTCCCTCTGTGTTGCCTAGTTGCAGACTGGTTGCTGGGATACACCGTCAAGTGTCTTCACACAGAGAGAAAGGGAGAGCTGCATGGAGGGGGAGAGAAATGTACATTCTGAGTCAAACCAAATGAGACAGTCCTCTGTGGGTGCACGACTCCAGCATAGTGGCACAGGTTTAAATGGCTGATTGCAGCAGGCGGGACAGGCGCACTGCCCACGGCAGCCCTGCTTATTGTGGCCTGTGGGATGGCACGGCTGCCCCAGCCAGTGCAGGGAGGGGCCCCGCCAGTCAATGTGACTTCCTGCCTTTCTTTAAAAGACATCACGCTCACATTTCCTCAGTAACTTTACGAGCAGTGAAGCCTCTGTCCCATCTGGAGCAAAGGCAGCAGCATGCGTCATGGCTTGCTGGAAATAATTTTCAGTGGAAGAAAATAAAGAAATGTAACTTTGCCATCCAAATACCCATACTGAAAATTTAAATGTTCGTGTCTGAGCTTGTAACATGGTGCCGCACCATTATCAAACTGCAGGGTGTAATATGTCAGCTGAGAGAGCTGAAGCAGGCCTCTTCCGCTGTGTTAATGAGGCCAAGCACAGTGGGAACACTGCAAGGCTGCTAGGATACCGTTTGACAGACATAGGAGGACCAATCACACACAGTGTGGGCTGTGATTGATTGACAGGCGTGGTGTAGATTGATGGGTGCAGTGTTGACTTGACAGCTGGTGCTTTGAGCTCTTTCAGGTGGAGCAGGTGAAGCTTTTGGATAGCTAGGTGCAGTGTTGACTGACATGTGCAGTGCTGATACTGACAGGTGTGTACTGTGCTCTTTCAGGTGGAGCAGGTGAAGCTCCTGGACAGGTTCAGTAACAAGTGCACCACAGGGGACCTACACCTGACCGCCACCCACCTCATCTTCGTGGAGAACACATCAGCTGGCGCTCAGGAGATCTGGGTAAGTGTGTGTGTATGTGTGTGCGTGCGTGATAACAGGCTTGCGGGTATGCGTGTATGGATGATTAATGTGTGTGTGTGTGTGTGTGTGTGAATTGGTGATGAGTGTGTCTGTGTGCGTATTTGTGAGGCTGAACTGTGTGTGAGAAGCTCTTGTCTGAAGACCCCAGTGCTGTGTGTGTCTCAGAGGCAAAGGGCCACTGTGTAGATCTAGCGGTTCCCTGTCTGGGTGGTTTGGGCTGATCTGGTTGGTCGCTGGTGCGGGCGTGGCGTTTTGACCTGGAATGCGATGCGGTTACAGTGCTGGAGAGACACAGGTCATGTGACTCAGAGGAGGTGTCCTGGGCGCTTAAGAGGATTAGACCGTGGGAACGGGGTTAGTAGTGATATGACAGAGAGGGCCTCGCAGCTCCAGGCTGGCAGGTGGTGGGGGTTGCCATGGTAACGCACCCCGACAACCGAGCGAGGGAGGCAGCGGAATGGCATGGGCAGTGAATCCCAGGGTGCCACCAGCTCCAGACTGGGCAGTGCCAGGGAGCTGGGCTTGTAGCTCAGAGGTTACAGTGTAGTATAATGGTTAGGGAGCTGGGCTTGTAGCTCAGAGGTTACAGTGTAGTGTAATGGTTAGGGAGCTGGGCTTGTAGCTCAGAGGTTACAGTGTAGTATAATGGTTAGGGAGCTGAGCTTGTAGCTCAGAGGTTACAGTGTAGTGTAATGGTTATGGAGCTGGGCTTGTAGCTCAGAGGTTACAGTGTAGTATAATGGTTAGGGAGCTGGGCTTGTAGCTCAGAGGTTACAGTGTAGTGTAATGGTTAGGGAGCTGAGCTTGTAGCTCAGAGGTTACAGTGTAGTGTAATGGTTAGGGAGCTGGACTTGTAGCTCAGAGGTTACAGTGTAGTGTAATGGTTAGGGACCTGGGCTTGTAGCTCAGAGGTTACAGTGTAGTATAATGGTTAGGGAGCTGGGCTTGTAGCTCAGAGGTTACAGTGTAGTATAATGGTTAGGGAGCTGAGCTTGTAGCTCAGAGGTTACAGTGTAGTGTAATGGTTAGGGAGCTGGGCTTGTAGCTCAGAGGTTACAGTGTAGTATAATGGTTAGGGACCTGGGCTTGTAGTTCAGAGGTTACAGTGTAGAGTAATGGTTAGGGAGCTGGGCTTGTAGCTCAGAGGTTACAGTGTAGTGTAATGGTTAGGGAGCTGGGCTTGTAGCTCAGAGGTTACAGTGTAGTATAATGGTTAGGAGCTGGGCTTGTAGCTCAGAGGTTACAGTGTAGTATAATGGTTAGGAGCTGGGCTTGTAGCTCAGAGGTTACAGTGTAGTATAATGGTTAGGGAGCTGGGCTTGTAGCTCAGAGGTTACAGTGTAGTATAATGGTTAGGGAGCTGGGCTTGTAGCTCAGAGGTTACAGTGTAGTGTAATGGTTAGGGAGCTGGGCTTGTAGCTCAGAGGTTACAGTGTAGTATAATGGTTAGGGAGCTGGGCTTGTAGCTCAGAGGTTACAGTGTAGTATAATGGTTAGGGAGCTGGGCTTGTAGCTCAGAGGTTACAGTGTAGTATAATGGTTAGGAGCTGGGCTTGTAGCTCAGAGGTTACAGTGTAGTATAATGGTTAGGGAGCTGGGCTTGTAGCTCAGAGGTTACAGTGTAGTGTAATGGTTAGGGAGCTGGGCTTGTAGCTCAGAGGTTACAGTGTAGTATAATGGTTAGGGAGCTGGGCTTGTAGCTCAGAGGTTACAGTGTAGTATAATGGTTAGGGAGCTGGGCTTGTAGCTCAGAGGTTACAATGTAGTATAATGGTTAGGGAGCTGGGCTTGTAGCTCAGAGGTTACAGTGTATTGTAATGGTTAGGGAGCTGGGCTTGTAGCTCAGAGGTTACAGTGTAGTATAATGGTTAGGGAGCTGGGCTTGTAGCTCAGAGGTTACAGTGTAGTATAATGGTTAGGGAGCGGGGGTTGTAGCTCAGAGGTTACAGTGTAGTATAATGGTTAGGGAGCTGGGCTTGTAGCTCAGAGGGTACAGTGTAGTATAATGGTTAGGGAGCTGGGCTTGTAGCTCAGAGGTTACAGTGTAGTGTAATGGTTAGGAGCTGGGCTTGTAGCTCAGAGGTTACAGTGTAGTGTAATGGTTAGGGAGCTGGGCTTGTAGCTCAGAGGTTACAGTGTAGTATAATGGTTAGGAGCTGGGCTTGTAGCTCAGAGGTTACAGTGTAGTGTAATGGTTAGGAGCTGGGCTTGTAGCTCGGAGGTTACAGTGTAGTGTAATGGTTAGGGAGCTGGGCTTGGAGCTCAGAGGTTACAGTGTAGTGTAATGGTTAGGGAGCTGGGCTTGTAGCTCAGAGGTTACAGTGTAGTGTAATGGTTAGGGAGCTGGGCTTGTAGCTCAGAGGTTACAGTGTAGTGTAATGGTTAGGGAGCTGGGCTTGTAGCTCAGAGGTTACAGTGTAGTGTAATGGTTAGGGAGCTGGGCTTGTAGCTCAGAGGTTACAGTGTAGTGTAATGGTTAGGGAGCTGGGCTTGGAGCTCAGAGGTTACAGTGTAGTAAAGTGGTTAGGGAGCTGGGCTTACAGTGTTGTTGAAAATGTAAGCTAGAAAAGGCACTGCTACATGCCTAAATGCTGTGTTTTCTCAGGTATTTGGCACAGATTCACATTCATGGCAGACAGGTTCATATCCCTCTGCAGCCAAGAGCCAAATCTGTAACCAAAAGTGCTGCAGGTTCTAATCCAGGGTGTGGTACAGCAGAACAAAAACAGATTGTGCAAGCCTACTTTGGACAGTTAGTGATGTAATGTGCTATAATAGATTGTTGGGTTGAGAAGGAGGAGCACAGAAGTTTATGTCTTTCCTGGATAGACCAGGTAACACACCCAGCTGTGTGACAATGGATTGTGTAATGTGGGTTATTGTTATGGTGGTTAATTGTTCAGACTTTCAGATTACATTGTGAAGATGACCAAAATCACACAGTACTCTTTCAGCAAGGAAAGCATCTTGAGGACCTGTTTGTGACCCAAAAATCAAGAATACAACTGTCACAAATTTCCACAACCTCAGAAAATTACTAGATTTTTATTTATTCTGCTTAACCAGGTATGTCAGCTAGGGAACAAACTTCTGAGTTAAGGCATACAGAATGAAGTCCATCAACAAAGCCACACCCAGCAGTCTCATCGCCATGCTACAGTACAGCTTCACACTGATACGATTAGCTAACCTTGCAGAAATCTCTTTCTCTCATTAAATATGTAAATTTATGCACACTGAGGTGGCTTCCCAGGCCTGCTCATTGATTGTGTGGAATGCATTCACTGTAATTCAGGTCAGGTGACCTTCTTTTGGATCTCAGTAGCAAAGCTGGACTGCATTTCCCAGAGTGCAGCTCATTTTCTCTCTTTCAGCTTTTTCCACTGCCTCTTCAGTTTTTTTTCCGTTTTTTTTCTTCATGTTTTTCTGTCTGTGGTCAGAGTGTATCGGAAATCATTCGAACAGGACGCGAAATGTCAGTTTTATGACTTGGATCAACACCATTTTTAGTCTAATGGATATGACTTACACGCAGAAAAAGCATTATAGGGAAGGAAGCAGACCTTTGCCTTGAGCACACACAGTGTGAGGCTTTGGAAAGATGCCTGTACATTATCACCTACACCACAGGCAGCATTTCAGAGAGCTTGGATTCAGTGAGGCACTTGTACTGTGGTATGTTTTCATGAATCAGTGAGTAATCTCATTGCTGATTGGAGAGATGAATCAGTGAGTAATCTCATTGCTGATTGGAGAGATGAATCAGTGAGTAATCGCATTGCTGTTTGGGGAGATGTACCAGTGAGTAATCTAATTGCTGATTGGAGAGATGTATCATTGAGTAATCTAATTGCTGATTGGAGAGTTGATGAAGCATTACAGTTGATCATGATGATCGCTGTGTGTGTCCTGCACAGTCCAGATAAGTGTCAGTCAACCTCTAAAGCTCTTCCACCTCTATCGATTGAAGAACGATTCCAGTTTAACTGTATTACATATGTTGCAGTGGGCATCTTGATCCGACATTGGAACGCCCAGGTTTGTGTGGGAATTAGAAACATTCATTAGGGTCATTTGTGTAGTTTTGTTGGTGATTCTGGTAGAAATGGTATTGGTAGTCCAGTAGGGGGCACTCTTCCCTCTGCAGTGTATAGAGGCTAACTAAGGTGATGAGGAAGCCTATCACCTTGCTGCAGCTGATGGCCTGGTATTAAATTAGACAAAACCTTATTCAGAGCAAACTAGCTCATCATCACACTGTGAGCCAGATATACTCAAGGCTGTTGGAAGAAGTGCACAAAGGGCAACTTAAACTGGTTACTAGTGTGAAGTAAAGACTGTGGGCATCTATTCAGCAAATGTGTGAGTGTGACCGTTGTTGAGAAAGAGTGAATGCGATAATGGTGCATGACTTGGTGAATGTACTGGTGGTAAATGTAATGGTGATTGTGATGGTGAGATGATGAATGTGGTGTGTGTGTGTATGACAGTGCTGTGGAAATGGTTTGTATGTGGTATAGATGCAGTATGGTGACTGGCGGTATCTAACCCCCCGCAGATCCTGCACCACCACATAGCCTCAGTGGAGAAGCTGTCCCTCACCACCAGCGGCTGTCCACTGGTCATCCAGTGCAGAAACTTCCGGGTCGTTCACTTTGTGGTGCCACGGGAACGGGACTGTCACGACGTCTACAGCTCACTGCTCCGGCTGCTGCGGCCAGGTGAGCTGGTCCCTGTCCTTTCACCTGCGCGAAGACACTTCCTGTCCGTTCACCTGGCTCTGAATCGACCCGGTACAGTTTGGCCCACTGAGCAAAGCAAACCCATGTGCGGTGCATGTGTCGCCCCTCTGGGTGTGGTCCGCAGGGACCCTCATGTCCTGCTCTTGCCCCTGCAGTTTCGTACGATGAGCTGTATGCGTTCTCCTACAACCCGAAGCAGAACGACCAGCAGCGGGAGGAGGGCTGGCAGGTGATCGACCTGGTGGCGGAGTTTGAGCGAATGGGCGTGCCCTGCGACCAGTGGCAACTGACTGACGTCAACAGGGACTACAAGGTACACACACACACACACACTCGCACACACTCACGCGCACACATACACACATGCGCACATACACACACTCCTGACATATCACGCTGTGTGCCATGTAGGGCCATGCCTAGGCTTCAGTCTTCATTCAGTATCATAAAAAGTTTTATTATTCACTAAGTTAGCTCCTTTCATAAGGATTATATGTAAATATATACCTTTATTTACACCTTTATATGATGCCATTTCCATGACCTGTGTTGTTGACCTCACCTGTGTGCCCAGGTGTGTGAGACGTACCCACGGGACCTGTATGTGCCCATCACTGCCAGCAAGCCCATCATCGTGGGAAGCTCCAAGTTCAGAAGCAAAGGCCGTTTCCCCGTGCTCACCTACTTCTACCAGGAGAAGAAGGTACACACACACACACACACACACACAAAGGCCGTTTCCCCGTGCTCACCTACTTCTACCAGGAGAAGAAGGTACACACACACACACAAAGGCCGTTTCCCCGTGCTCACCTACTTCTACCAGGAGAAGAAGGTACACCTACCCTGCCTGTGGGCACACACACACTCACACACAGAGGATATGCACGTCCGCGCACACACACACACTCACACACACTCTCACAGAGCATATGCATGCATGCACACACACACACAGACCACATACACAACACACACACTCACTCACTCTGTCTCTCTCACACACACACACACACACACACACACACACACACACACACACACACACACACACAGCGTAACTGCTGTTCCTAATGACTCATTTTACTGGCAAAGCAGGGCAGAACTACAGCAGGCAGCAGTGGGCTGGCTCTTCCAGTCCCGCCTCCTCGCTGGAGGGGTCGCCACGCCCAGCAGGCCCCCAGCACACTGCCCTGTCAGCAGAGATAAGACCTGCCTCAACGCACTATCGCAGTGACTCAGTTTACCGCACACAGATGGAAAAGCTGGGCTACAGACTGTAACAATGCAGGCCAATGGGAGCACCGGCACCAACAGTCACATTCTGCTGCCCCGATGCCGGAATAAACTTCCTGTCACAATAAGAACTAGAGATCTCTGCCCAGCTTCTGCCAAAAACTGAGAACCACATCTTACAACTCTGAGCATCTGTTTTATCGCCTCTCACTATGTTCTCAAACCGATGCGCCGATATTACTCTCGGCACCCAGTGGAGCATTTCACAGCGTGGTCACCATTTTCATTGATTGTGCCCTGACAACTTGGCATCTTCTCTGTTTGGTGTTCTATTTCATGCTCTTTTGTAAGTCACTCTGACTAATAGCATCTGCTAAATGTGAATGCAGTAATGATCGCAGTCAACATTCATGGTCCTCCTACTCACGTATGCGTAATGCGTAATGTGGTTCAAATGAAATAGTAAAACTAAATACAGAATTGTTGATGAAATCCAAAAATAGCAATGTTAATACTGGTATCTGTGTTTGAAATACTACATAGTCCTGTGGTACTAGCCAGATTAGAACATGTGTGTGTGCAGGGGGTTTGTGGTGATGGTGCATACGATGAGTATTAAACCTGAGCTCTACTCTGACCCCTGCAGGCAGCAGTGTGCCGGTGCAGCCAGCCCCTCTCGGGGTTCAGCGCTCGCTGTCTGGAAGATGAGCACATGCTGCAGGCCATCAGCAAAGCCAATCACAACAGCCGCTACATCTACGTCATGGACACCCGGCCCAAGGTACAGTATAAACCCCGCCCACCACTTCCTGTCTGCCAGGGGCATCATGTATGAATCTGCTCTCCCTAAGGAGACATTAGAAGTGCCCATAGATAACTGCTTATGACCATTTAGCATTTGCGCTTAGGGTGAAACCCAGCATATATAGAGAGACTGCAGGAACCACAGGAATCGTGGAGTCTGTGCTAACACTGACTTCAATGTAGAGGGCCACAGCGTGTGCTTGCTTTTGTTTTAACCTGAAATTCCCTGTTCACATCTAAGAAACCGGGTCAGATTTATTCAGCTGTTTTAATTGGTCACTAAATGATGAGTAACAAATTACAGTGTATCTTGTATGCATTCAGGACAAAAATTAAAGACTGGTAGAGTGGGCACTGCACTGCTCAGCTTCTCCAGCAGGGGGAGCCATATCTCTCCACAGCAGAGATATCCAGCCTGTTATTCACAATCCACTGTGGACCATGGGAGGAGGGAGATAAAGATTATATGGAGAAGTAAAGTATGATATAACATAATTTGATTATATAATTTGATGAATGCAATAAAACATCCCTGACTGTGTCCATAGATATCAGGGATAGCAGTGTTCTAAGAACCGTTATATGAATGTGGCTCCAGGACCAGCCTGTTTTGGGTTTTTCCATTATTATTTAATGGTGTGCTGGCTTTCTGGTGGCTCACAAAAGCTCTTGGTGCACTGCTCCAGAGCTCCCTGCTGACTGAGCGTCTTTGGGTGGCTGAGCGTCTGGGTGATTGTGTTATTGATTTCTGTGTGGAGATCCAGAATCCATACTCTGTGCCACGTACGTGCCTGTGAGAGAGCGCCCCTCTGCTGCTGTGTGAGAGAGCGGCCAGGTGTTTGTGATTTGATCGTCCGTCTCTCTGCAGCGGGAAAAGCACCTGGCTCACACCTGTTCTCACATGGTCGCGGGATGTTAGCTTGCTCTGCTGATCTTGTGATTTTATTATTCTGGTTCTTTTCACCGCCCTCTCAGCCTCCTCACACACCAGGACTAAACGGTGTAAAAATCCACATCTGTCTTTAAAGCTGCAGTATGTTAAAATTTTATATTAAAATATGTCCAAATTTTTATTATAAGTGGGTAGCTAGTGTTCAGCGGGATCCTGACTGAAAATACCAGGTCCAACTCGTTTTTACAAAGGTGAATAATCACAGAGCTGGTTCTAGTTGACTAGCCAATCACGTTTGTTTACTGCACAGCGCTGTGAGAGGCTGACCTCTCTGTCAATCAAACTGTGCTTGAGTGTAGTCCAATCAGAGTGGATAGGCGAGCACTTGGGGGAGGGCTTCTTTAAATGAGTCTCATCCTCACCTCTTGTCACCCTGTATCCTGCCCTATTATCCCTGTCTCGCTCTCTTTGGATAATCCTTCTGCTAATTCACTGGGTTACCCAAATCTTTTCTTTCCCTGTGATTGGGTGATTGGGTGCGTTTGTAACTAACCTGCCTCCTCTGTCTGTGCCACAGCTAAACGCTTTGGCCAATCGGGCGGCAGGCAAGGGGTACGAGAACGAAGACAACTACTCCAACATCCGCTTCCAGTTCGTGGGCATTGAGAACATTCATGTGATGAGGTCGAGCCTGCAGAAGCTTCTGGAAGGTGAGAGACATGCCTGACCCAGCCGTTTCTTCATGTTTGGTGGTCTTGAATCTGTTGTATAGCTTGTGCCCAGTGGGTTTGATTGAATTCCAACCTGTGGGTTTTAACATATTACTAAATGAAGTTGCCATAGAAACATTAGTGAACCTCCCCCTGAATGAGCAGATGATGGTGTAGTAATGCAGTTTCACCACCAGAGGGAGTAAAGGCTCCAGTATGTGGACTATGGAAAGCCCAACCTGGTGGCTTTTGTTTGTTTTTGGTGAATATGGTTTTTGTAAAAACTCTAGTTGCTAAATGTTTTTTTCTCTCTCTCTTTCAGTGGTGGGAACGCGCGGTCTCTCTGTCTCTGAGTACCTTTTGGGTTTGGAGAGCTGTGGTTGGCTCAGACATATCAAAGCCATTGTGGACGCTGCCATCTTCCTCACCAAGGTCAGTCACTCTTCATCTTCCTCAGGATACTGCGCAGTGCGTGTGCATTTTCACATGTGCTCAGTGTGACTGTGCTGTGTGTTCTAGGCTGTGACAGTAGAGGGCGCCAGCGTGCTTGTGCACTGCTCCGATGGGTGGGACCGCACAGCTCAGGTGTGCTCCCTGGGGGCGCTGCTGATGGACCCTTACTACCGCACCATCAAGGGCTTCATGGTACGTCCCATTCCCCCCCCATACACAGGGGCTACATGGTACATCCCATTGTCTGTTCTAATTAAAACAGCTCAATGGTATGTCCCACTTCCTCCCCCATCCACAGTAGCTACATGGTACATCCCATTGTCTGTTCTAATTAAAACAGCTCAATGGTCTGTCCCACTTTCTCACACACACAGAGGGGCTCTGTGGCACATCCATTTAAAAGGGCCACACATGGTGGACCTCCACATGATAGAGCCCGATATCCAACGCTGGGTCAGGGCAGGGGGAAAGGGCCATTCAGTGCGCCCCACACAGTCTATATGGTACATCCCTGTGTCTCCTCCAATCACAATCTGAGTTTTCATTGGATCTTAGACATCATGTGACATATGAGGCAGGCTGGATGAAGGTGCGTCTCTGACTGCTTCACTCCCTTACCCACACTATTCTGTCTCTGTCTCTCCCTCCTCCACAGGTCCTGATAGAGAAAGACTGGATCTCCTTCGGACACAAGTTTGCAGACAGGTACCCAGGCTGTGGCTGTGCGCTGTGTGGGGTTGGGTAGGGGTGAGATTGGGCCATGTAGTAGATCCACGTGTCTGAGGTGCTGGAGTCCCAGTGGGCCATTGCTCATTATGTCTGAATGTGCACATCGGCATGGCAACGACTGGCCCAGCCTCGCAGGGGAAAGATTGGACTTTAATAGTAGTTAATAAAAATAATCTCTCTCATTGTTCTCTAGTGACCACCCTGGGTCAGCCAGGGATCTGCGAGTGCATGAATCGAGCATGTGTGAATTAGAAGAAATAATTCAGCTGATCTGTGCTTTCTAGGTCTGTGGGACATGTTTGTCGTGTACCTCCTGTCCCCTGATTTGTGCCCCCCCCCTCCCGCCGCCCCCCAGGTGTGACCAGCTGGACGGAGACCCTAAGGAGGTGTCCCCGGTGTTCACCCAGTTCCTGGAGTGCGTGTGGCAGCTGACGGAGCAGTTCCCCCAGGCCTTCCAGTTCAGTGAATGGTTCCTGATCCAGATCCACGAGCATGTGCACTCCTGCCAGTTCGGCAACTTCCTCGGCAACAGCCAGCGTCAGAGGGAGGAGCTACAGTGAGTCACCCTTATGTCACCGCATTCTGTCCTTACTGAATTGTGTTTTCTAGGGCTGTTACAGCATGCATTGATCTGTTTGATACTTCATTATTTACTGTCCATGACAGGTTAATCAACAAGTTCCCAGCTGAATGTTTTTACTTTTCCTGTCTCTCTGGGATGATACTTTACTCCTCTGTTTCATTTCGGTCCCATGTGCTTGTCAAGGCTTTGCAAATCACCCCAGAGAAGTGCAGCAACTCAATGCCTGTGATGTAATGTAGTCATGGTAACAAGGGGGTGTGAGTGGGTGGAGCTTCTCTGTGACTGACAGATGCAGGGCGCTGTAGGATTTATGAATGGAGTGGGGGAAGGAGCAGCAGTGATCGATAAGATGGGGGAGGACTTTCCGGCAGTTTTAGGGTTGTGGGAGGAGTTTCAGTGATCGATAAGATGGGGGAGGACTTTCCAGCAGTTTTAGCGTTGTGGGAGGAGTTTCAGTGATTGACAGGTTTGTTGGAGGTATGTCAATGATCGACAGTATTAAGAAGGTGTAGGAACTCAAACATCGGTGTCTGGCCTTAGGACTATTTCTCTTCTGCTGTCAAAGTGTATTAGCAGGAGGGACTGATGGTAAGGGGGAAATATTTCTGATCAGACAGCATTAATTTAAGGAGGACTTTCACTGAGTGACTGACGTGTTCGTGTTCTCCGTTTCTCTCTGTCCTCTGCCTCTCCTCCTGTTCCAGGATGAAGGTGAAGACACATTCTCTGTGGGCCCACCTGCTGAACGAGCAGCACAACTACCTGAACCCGCTGTACAACCCGAGTCTCGCCGAGTCGCAGCCCGTCCTGGAGCCCAGCACGCTGCCCTGCCATTTCAAGTGAGCGCCTGTCACCTTCATCTTCATCATCATCGTTAACCACACTTCTAAAATAGTCATTCCCTCACCTTTATTGTAAACATTACCTTGAATTTGCTGTCCAGCAAGGCTTTCTAAAACAGGTTAATTTCCAAACCCATAAAAGCTAAATAAAAGCTGTTTTAAATAATTGCTTTCTTTCACTTTCCGTTTACCTAGACTCTTCCTCTGCACTGAGGCTATAAGGTGGTTTTGCTGTGTGGACCAAATTGGACTGTATTACACTGCCATCAGCACCAAGCCCCATTTTCCTAATGGAAGCAATGTGCTGAGACCTTCTTTCAGCCTCATCTTATTTTTGCCATTTTCTCCACTCTTTCCCCAAACTGAACTCGGCCAAACTCTTCATCCTGACACAGCACCCCCTCCCCTGGGCTGACTCAGGAGAGACGGCCGTAAAAACACATCCTCGTTTCATTCCTCTCTGCAGATGCATCTTAGCCAGAAACACTTTGAGTTTGGATCTTTGATGAATGTACCCGTACTCACAGAACTCCTTAGAGCCGCACACCTCTGTTTTGGGCCCAGAAGGCTGTAATGAGAGCGCGGCCCGTTTTCATTTTGACGTTCCCAGGTTCTGGAGGAGCATGTACCACCAGTTTGACCGGACCATGCACCCGCGCCAGTCCATCCTTAAGAACATACTGAGTCTGCGGGAGCAGAGCCGAGAGCTGGAGACCACAGCCTGTCAGCTGGAGACCGTGAGAGCGCGCTCCTCTTTCCCTCTGTCTCTCCATCCCTCTCTGTCCATCTCTCTCTGTCAATTCACTACAGCTTTAGTTTAAAAGATCCTCACTTGTCTATAGTGCTACGACCAGAAGTTGAACAGTTTGTCACTGATCTGTGCTCTGCTGTTCCATGATGTCTGATTCATTTGAGACATTCTCACTGACATGTATTTTATGAATTTCATGTGAATTTCTGTGACTCTGGACCATTAGTGCACTTCCTGTTTATTTACTTCTTGAGCCCTGACCCTGAGCCTTGCCCCCCCATGTTTTACCCACAGAAGCTGAAGAGCCTGGGGGTAAGCGTGCCCCCCCTGGACATCCGCGCCCCCCCCAGCCATGGAGCACCGCCAGGCCATGTGGCCCCCCCTCCCAGGCCCCAGTCCCTGATTCTGGGGGCACCCCTGAGCTGCAAGGAGGCTCAGCGGGACGAGGCGGTGGAGGGGAGGGAGGTGGGGCCGGGCCGCAGTAGCGGGGAACGGACAGTAGAGGGCAGCAGCGCCACTGAGAATGGGTACGCGGAGCTGCAAGACTCCTTCAGCAGCGCCAAACCTGAGCCCACGCTCGTCAGCCTGGAGTTCGGCGTGGCTCGCATGACCTGCTGAGCATTGTGGGATAGCTGGGGGCGAGGTGGGGACTAAATGGGACTGGAGGAACTGTATCCTGTCACGCCCCTCCCCCTCAAAACAGCCCCCCCCCCCACACTGGACACATGGGCCATTTGTGTGCAAAGCGGTCCAGCCCTCCCATAATCGATACATGAATCAGTAAACCAGTAAATATGGTACACCACCACTGGCATTCATCCCTCCCACTGCAGCTCTTACTTTGTAAAACCTGTCGATAGCACTCAGCGAATGAATGAATGAACGATGGAAAAAATGAATAAATGACAGAATTAACCCTGGGATGCCGGGGTCATAGCTGGTGTTTGAGAGTGGCTCACGTGTGTGGGTGCTGGGTTAGGGGTGTGGGTGCTGGGTTGACTCCCTGCTTGTGGGCTTTTAAGTGGATATGTCCCCCTTTGGCTGCAGCTTGTCACTGTTGGGTGCCTAAACCGCTCCATATTGCACAGGCAGCTATATGTTCTATTGGCGTCCATGGTGGGTGGGAAAAACACGTGACGTAGCCAGTGATACTTGGAGTGAAGCTTCATGAGCCCTGTTTGGGTGGAGCTACACACAGCTCAGCTGTCAATCACTGACTTGTTTGAACCAATCAAAACAGTCTATCTCCATGGCTAGTACAGCCATTGGGCCAGGTTATTGATTGACTGTTTACTGCTCCTCCCATTGTTGGCTCAGTGAAAGCTCACTCCCCCATCACTGCGGGAGCTGTGTCATGGGTGCCAGGGCTGGGTGCCAGGGCGCTGGAGCTCTGAAACACAGCACAGCCTGGAGCTCTGGCTTTCTGTCTGTCTGATCCCTCTGCAAACCGCACCAAGTACACACACATGCACGCACAGCTAAGCCAGATCACTACAACTTATGAGATCAGGAGTTTGTGTGTGTTTTTTTTCAGTTAGCATGGGACCATGTGAGAGGGAAAAATGGACACAGTTATGTTACTAGTAGCCTACTGGTGTTAGCCAATTGTGTTTATTTCCTGAAAAGAGAAAAACCTTTGATTGGTTTATACTGGTAATTTATTGGTAGGTATTTGTAGCTCCACTCATCTTTGTTGCCATGACTCCTGCCATTACCTGTTACCTGCCCCAGTAACTCTGCCATCACTGCGCTCCACCTTTCTGAAAGGTAAAAGGTTACGGCCCCACAAAGCCCCGATCCTTTTCCTGCCCCCAGCGCAGGAAAAGGATCTCGCATGTGCTGGAAGCACTCAGAGGAATGTGTGAACACAAATGGGAAATGTATTATTAGGGTTTTGTAGTTTTTGTTTTCTTTAGTTAAAGAGCCAGTTACTTAAATGTGTCTTTAGATTCTGTTCATAATGCTAGATTACTTTTCATTTTTTTTTTAATACACATCTTTCTTCTCTCATTTTTTGTTTAATATTAACTTTGCTGTGGGAGAGAGAGAGAGCGTGTGTGAGTGAGTGTGCGCGTGCGTGCGTGAGCATGTGTGCGTGCGTGCGTGCGTGCGCTCGTGAGTGTGTGTGTGAGCGAGAGAATACTGAATCTGAGAAAGCGGAGTTGGGGTTGAGGTCATTATTTCTGCTGTAAGGGAGGAGAGAGGAACTGGAGCGTTTGGCAGAAAAGAGAGAGCCTGTCTGGCACCCAGCGCGATCACCTCTCCCTTCCCCTGCTCTCCGCATGCGTTTGGATGCTCTGCCTGCGTGGTGTGTGTGTGTGTGTGTGTGTGCATATCCGCGTGTGCAGACCTCTGTGAATGCAGTCATGGGAGACAGTGTGTTTTCCCAACTATCTGAGTGTTTTCCAGTATCAGTATGTGTGTAGTTAGTGAGAGCATGTGTCTGTATTGGAGTGTGCGTATGTCTGCATAAATCTATGCGAGTGAGTGAGTGAGCGAGCGAGCGTGTGTACGTGCACTTTGAGAGCTGCAGTCTGAATGCAGGTCCTGAATTACGCTAGCCCGAGCAGCGTATTCCCCATGTTGCCATGGTAAAGAGGTTTTGGTTGTAGAAGCAGCATATGTGAACCTTGTGAGTGCATTCAGCATGACAGTGCTGTGACAGCGACCGGGATCGGGGGGCGCTGCAGATCCCAGCACATAACAGTGACCCAGGCAGCGAATGTACCTCTCCACTAATATAACGGCTCAGTTACCTCTCATCATTGAGAAATGACTTCTGTACAAAACCGCATGCACAAAATAATATCGATAAAAAGTTTACTTCTGACCTTTTTTTTCCTTCTAAACGTATTCAGGTATGTCCAGGTTTTACAGACATGCAAAGCTAGAACTGGAAATGGAGACAAGAATGACATCTTGTCACAGCCAATCACAGGCACTTTCAATTATAATGCCCCTCCCCATCAGTCCCTATTCACAAGTTCCAAAGATGGTGGCCCAAATCATGAATATTCATGAGCAGGTGCCTCTGAATGGTGTTGTATGGTGTGGTAATTGATTGGCTGTCAGCATGATGCCAGTCAAACCCAGATGATGCAGGGAAGAGCAATGTTCCTGAGTGCTGGGTTAACAGTTAGCCTGCCCTGCCCTAAACGCTCTGTGTTTACAGCAGCGTGGTGCAGCTCCCTGCCCTAGGGCCTGCAGAGTGGAGGATCTCACCTGTAAATAAAATATCTCTGGCCTTTCCCCTGTGTGTCCTCTCCTCATTGCTGTTTCCGTGCCGGTCCGTCGTGTCGTTCAGAGCTGCAGGTTTCCGCTGCGTACGTGTGGATGGGCTGCCATGCATACTCCCTGTAATTGAGGTTATTTTAGTAGGGGGCTACTAACCCGCTGTACAGTAAACGATTCTACAGTTAGAGTGGATCTGACATGAATTGGTGGGTACATGTTTTGATAGGATACATACTGGCTGGATGTTACTGTACAGGTGTGATTTTACAGGTTGGGATGGACCTGATGCTACTTCATAAATAATATATAATGGCCCAGTAATAATGTATATAATGGGCCTGATGCTACATTCCACTGTTTATAAGAGGCCTTGCAAAAGCACTGCTTTGCAGCTTGTACTCTTCTGTAATATGATTATTTGGAAATATTCTTGCTTAGGTTTGATTTTTGCTGCAGTTTGTCTCAGGCAAGGACTTTAACCAACTGACATACGAGTACAAACAAATGTATGCGCACACATGTTCACATACTTACACAGCTATGTACACCGAGGGGAAAAAATCATATTAAACAGATTATGTATTATTGTCCTGGTAACGGTATAATAGTCGTTAGTGTGGCAAAGGTGGCCCCTCGTTTTTTAACTGGCTCAAAAAACACAACACTGTTCTAAGCAAAGCCAAAGCTGCCCCGCGCCTGAATAAAGTACCTCAAAGATGTATGGAGGAGCACGTGCGCTGAGCCCGTGTGCCGATGAGGGAGTCCTGGCTTTTGGGCTCGCCGTGAGGGGAGAGCTGCTCACCCTGTAATTACAGGCACAGAGCAAAGTCCATCTGTGAGCTTGCGTTTGCGTCACTCTCCTCCGCTGCGCTGCCGAAGTCTCACCCCCCAGACCCAGTCCAGGAGCATGCGATGGCAATTACTGCAGTACAGATGCTTCCTGAGATCTGTGCTTTATGATACACTCAGTCTGTGTTTGTATTTAGTGCAAGGACTGGCAGCTTTTCTTCAACAGGAACAGTGATTGTTCTGTCTGTGTCTCCCTTTTTTCAGGGTGAATATTATTTTAAACTTTTTCACTTTCAGGGGTTTCTATTGCTCTGTCCTCTTGCACAGGACTGAGTGAGTCACATGACACATCCTCCCTCAACATGTCATTCCATTTCATTGGCCATTGCAGCCTCACTTTGTTGGCACTGCAGCGTGTTTTCAGCCCATTGCAGGCACTTTGAGAGCTTTTTGTCTCAGTATTATTAAATTGGCCAAATTTAGGTCGGTCTGACACAGACAGATTATGTGTCATCCAGAAACTCCTTGGTGGTATTAAAGTGACGAGGTGCAGCTTCAGCTGGTCAGTTTGCTCAAGTTCACCGGCAGCCTGATCAAAGCAGCATGCACACAGACACACACACACACCCTCTGTTTCTCTCTCTCTCTCTCACACACACACAGACACACACCCTCTGTCTCTCTCTCTCACACACACACACCCTCTCTCTCTCTCTCTCACACACACACACACACACACACACCCTCTGTTTCTTTCTCTCTCTCTCTCTCACACACACACATACACCCTCTGTTTCTCTCTCTCTCTCTCTCACACACACACATACACCCTCTGTTTCTCTCTCTCTCTCACACACACACACACACCCTCTGTCTCTCTCTCTCTCACACACAACACACACCCTCTGTTTTCTCTCTCTCTCTCTCACACACACACACACCCTCTGTTTCTCTCTCTCTCTCTCTCACACACACACACCCTCTGTCTCTCTCTCTCTCACACACACACACACACACATTCAGTCCCCATTGTGCTTTAACTGTCCCATTTAAGCGCTGTAGCCTTAGCCGCGGGCTGCCTGTGTGATTTCATACAGATGAGTTTATCCCCATCATTTATACAGCATGAGGAGGTGGGAAAGAGCTGCGCTCATTCACATGGGAAATGGGAGTCCTGCTAACCACTGACAGACCCACCCGCACAGAGAACCATCTCTCTTTCCGTCTCCATCCCAAGTTTACTGGGGTTCTGCTAACGACTGACAGACCCACCCGCACACTGAGAAGCCCTCTCTGTTTCTCTACATAACTCCCTCTGTCAGAATTACAATATTTAGGTTTAAAGTTCGGGCTGAGCGCCCCTCATAGATGTTCATTTCATGCACTTGTGTGTTATAGAGTGACGTTTTAGCACAATGAACTTGAATGTTGAAAGGTTCGTCCAGCAATGCTCTATTGGCAGATCACACATGAAAGACATCACCATGTCAGTCATTCGCAGTCTGTGACTACGGGGAAAGCTACAGATGCTCCACCCTGTCTTCCTCTCTTTCACCCCCTCAAAATTCTCAATTTCCACAGATGTCACTCACAGCGCTGATGAATGCTGGGGGTTGCCGTGACAGCAGCGTTCATGGTGGAGCCTGTGTGACCCAGTTACCACTCTGTGAACAGGAAGTACAAATCAGCCCCTAAACAGAACAGGGGAGGGACAGAGAACACATTTAATCTTATTTTCGTATACACATTACTAGTATAATTAATTTAATGTTTAGCTATTCAAATGTGTATGTTAAATAAGATGGAATTGAAAGTTCAGTGTTGCATATTGCATGTAAATTGCTTTGTTAACTCTGCTTCAGTTAGTCAATAGAGCACTATTGACCTGAACAGAAACAGAGAGTGAGAGACACCAATAAATCCTTATTTTGCAAACACATCACTGTAATAATAATACTCATATTTGTTACTTTCACCCATGCATCTTTGAATGTTACATAACGTGACATAAAACCTGCATATTTTATGCTGTAAATGACTGCTTTGGTAACACTGCTGTGGTTAGCCAATAAAACCACCGAACTGAAATGAACTGAACTGCAGAGAGAGAGAACAGATGGAGAGAGAGCATGGAGCTGTACCATTCGGATGTGGGATGTGGGGGTGGGGGTGGTTTTTTCTTTGTTGTTTTGTTGAAGCAGGTGGGTGATTGTTCCCCTGGTTTTGGTTCTTCTGGCCTGGACCAGGTCAAACCCACAGGCTTGGCTGCATGAGAGACGTTCTGACGGTAAGGGGCCGTTCCAGACAATGCAGCCCAGAGCAGCAGCACCCCATGGTGTGAATGCTGACATTGTTTGATAGCAGTGAAGTGGAAGAACAGGCCAGTGAAAAGGGCGTGCGTGCGTGCGTGCGTGCGTTGGTACAGCTTCACTTCACTCAATCACTGAAGATATTGAGCAGGCAATCGGTGGGGGGGTTGGGGGCATTGATAAACCTCCACCCCACCCCTGATTTACAAAACCAGCAAGTGTCCTCCTCTCTCCAGCAAGACTGCAGTGTGTTCCTGTTCCACTCTGTTCTCTCCTGTAAGACTGCGCCCTATTTTATAAGGCTGTTGCCTTTATTCAGGACACTTGGGCTTGTCCCCAGTAAGTTCAGACAGGCTGTTCAACACTTGACCTTCCTTACATGTAAATTTCTTTGTTGAAAATTGCGGTTTTGCTTACATTCACAGTCCAGCAGCGAGAACGCCAGCTGCCATTCGCTCTCGACGGTTGGCTCTGTTTGCTCTGATAGAGACACACACGGCAACAGGTGAGCTGAGCCGCCCGGGTCGATCCCGATCATGAATTCCGCAGTTTGAACGTTCAGATTGACGTAGGCCATGGTGTCGAGCCCAGCCAAGGAAGTGTGTCTGTGTTTCTAACTATGCCATTCCCTCTTCCACCGATTCAAACTTAGGGTATGGTGGTGATTACACTGTAAAATGAATAACTTGACCACCAAACATTTTAATTCCAAAATACAAGGCAGCTGAGGTGGCTCTGCTAATTAGCCGCACCTCAGCATCTAAGTTCATAGCTCCAGCTCAACAAATAGATAACATAATTAACATTTTTTAAAACTAAATTACGGTTTTGGTTTGTCCTTGTCCTCAGTCCCTCTACTTTATCATGATGTATAAACATCCTGTGAATAAGGAGTATTCGGGCACTGACGCTACAGAGAGATAGCTGGTTGACCAGCCAGACGCACAGAGCACTACGAGTGTTAAATTGTCAAAGGAACTTACCGTTAACTAGGAAAAACAGCTGGTTAGAGGGAAGAGCACTGAAAAGGTACAAAAGATGAGTGTTAACGACCGTGACAACTGAGGAGAAACGAAAAAAAAAAATCAAAACGTTTCCGGTTGGCTGTCTACGTGTAATTTACTCAGATGCTTTAAGCAGAGTTTATCGCTAATACTCGAAAAAGTCATGTTCAATTAATACCTGTAGCTGGTAACATACAGGAATTTCCACGCTTATATTAATTTATACGTTGCTTCATTGGTCTGGGCTGCGTGTACATTTGCTTTGTTTGTACAGTTTGAAAGGGTACAAAACGCTTTGTAGTTATATGCTAATGAAGGCGATAATCGTGATGACGTATTGCTCTAAATTCCAGTCTGTCTGTGCTCATTGTTTTGACATTTTTCCTTTTAGGTTTTGTTGTGTGATTTAAACACGTGTCTGACTCGTGGGGGAGGCAAAGAAGCTGTCCCACGCTATGACTGTGTGTGTGTGTGTGTGAGAGAGAGAGATTTCTAGTGTGTGTGAGAAAGAGGAAGAGAGAATGCATGCGTGTGTATGAATCAAAGAGTGTGTGTGAGAGGGAGAGAATGTGTGTGTGTGAGAGAGTGGTTGTGTATACAGTGAAAGGGTGCTGCTTAAGGCTTTTAGGTCTGAAATATTTCACATATTCAACCCTCTCTCTTTATCCTTGTCATTTTTAAAATAGCACAGATTTCCCCAAATCTCAGCCACAGACCTGGGATTACAAACTCAAATACCCCCTCTTTTTTTCTCCAAATTCCGTTTATTTGTTTGTGGGGGATTTTAAGGGGCTTATTTTTTGTGTTTGTTTGTTCTCTCTGCATCCACCCCCCGTCCCCCCCCCTTCACAGTTTGAAGGTGTATTTCAGCACGTCCTCGCTGACAGTATTGATGTTGCGCCATCAGTACCAGTTTCCATCCTAAATTCATTATTTCCCACGGACGCTAATCATGTTAGCTCAAGGTCAGAACAATCCAGAGCAAGAGGCTTGGAACCGGAGCGCTAGTGGAGGGGAGGGGAAGGATGGAGAGAAGGAGGGAATAAAATCTGGGACGTGAAAATAAATAATGAAAAGGAGGAATAAGAGCAGAGCTGGTGCCGGGGGAAGGATGAGAGAACGGGCTCTACTCCAGCGCTGACGAAAGCGGCTTAGCCCCCCGGTTACCATGGAGACCATCGGGAGCAGCAGCCAGTGAGAGAGAGAGAGAGAGAGCAGGGCACAGAGAAAGAGAATGCTGGAGAGGGAGGGCAGGAGTGGAGAGAGAGAGAGAGAGAAAGAGAGCAGGGCAGAGAGTCAGAAAGGTAGAGACAGACAGAGAGAGAAAGAGAACGTGCGAAGACAAGTGAGCCAGTGAGAGAGGGAGAGGGCGAGTGAGTGAACAAGAGAAAGAGGAGAGGCAGGGAGGGAACAATTGAGAGAGCCAGTCTGCGGAGAGAGGGAGTGAGAGAGAGAGAGAGAGAGAGAGAGAGAGAGAGAGAGAGAAGGACAGCAGCAGAGATGGACCTGCAGTCGGAGACCAATGGACCCCCGCCGTGCGACCCCCAGCCGTCCGGCAAGATCAACAAGGCGGCGTTCAAGCTGTTTGGGAAGCGCAGGTCCGGCAGTGCAGTGCCCAGTATCTTCTCCGTTAGGAACAAAGGAGATGGCGGTAAGGGCTCAGCCAAGCTGCCACTCGTCAGGAGCAAGACCCACGACGGGCTGGCGGACACCAGCGTGCTGGAGGGGGGGGGGCAAGAAGGAGGTGTCGGCTAGCGGGGAGCAGCTGAACACGAACGGAGAAGATGGATCCACGCCGCCTGCACCACGCGCCTCCGTGCCCAAGTCTCTGAGTTTCTTCTCCCTTCTGCGGAGGAGCGGTCGGGGGGGCGCCACGGCCGGGGCAGAGACGCGCCCCCCCAGGCAGAGGAAGGGGCTGCGTGGTCTGTTCAGCAGCATGCGCTGGAACCGCCGTGACAAGACCGCTGGCCGGGGGTCGGAGCCGAGCGGAGGCGGGGTCTTGCTGGCCTCGCGCTCCAACAGCATCGAGATCGTCAAGGAGGATGTGGCGCTCAGGCTGGAACCCCAGCCCTGTATCCCGGACACTGTCACCATGGAGACCATCAAGGGCGGGCCGCCGCAGGCCGAACCCCCCAGCGTCCAGTCCCATGGTGCCACTGCAGCGGATACTGGGAGGAGCCATACCACTGTCCCGGGGATGCTGGGAGATCTCTGGAGCCCCAGGAGGCATCAGCGGAGGCTAGCCCAGAACGTAGCACAGCCACCCCTGTGTCTGCACCCGTTTCTCAGGAGTCCCCTGTTCCGTCACCCCTTAAGGCCTCCAGCTCTGCCCCCAGGCCTAAACATGCTGGAGGCAGTCCCGCGAGCAACCTGCTCTCCCAAGGCCCTACCACGACCGCCACCCCTCCCGAACCTGCCTCCGAGCCCTCCATGGACCGGCTCTGCTCCATGTTCACCGACGTCACCTCCCTCAAGAGCTTTGATTCGCTGACGGGATGTGGTGACATCATCGCGGACACCGAGGAAGACGGTGGAAGCGCGAGTGCTAGCGCTAGTGGTAGCAGTAGCGGGACAGGAAGTAGCAGTGGAGGGACTCGAGGAGGTGGGACTGTGGCGATATCTGGAGAGAGGCCGTCCCCTGCCCGAACCCGCTCTCACCCGCCTCCCGCCCCCTCCCTTCTGTAGCCCCAGCCCCTGCTCATGTCCGATTGGCTGCACCAGCCCCAGTAGCCCCGCCCCCTGCCCCGGCTGCGGTTCTGAAGGCCCGGGGAACGGTCGGGAAGCCACAGGGGAGCGGTGTGGTGGCCTACATGGGCGGGGGAGAGGAGATGGCCAGCCCGGACGAGGTGGACGATGCCGACATGCAGGGCCTCTGGCACATGCTGCCCCAGAAGGGCGAGGACTCCCCAGCCCTGCCCCGAGCGGAGCCTGTCCACCAGGCTCCTCCCCCTCAGCGAGCAGAGAGACGCCCCCCTCCTGTGAAGGCGCTGGGGCTCAGCAAGATCCCCGTGGGTGGGGGGGGAGGGGGCAGGGCAGGGAAGCAGCACCACCGAGATGCTCAGCCTGAGGATGGGCGGGGCAAGGACCTGCAGGATGCCCCTTCCAACAGCGACGAGGGCTACTGGGACTCCACCACGCCCGGGCCGGAGGAGGAGGAGAGAGCGGGGTTCCTGTCACGGGAGGGAATCCCAAGGGACAGCTGCAGCGGTGACGCCCTCTACGACCTCTACGTGGACCCTCCTGAGGGGGGCGTGGCCTCTGATGAGGACATGACCCCGCCCGTTTCCTCATCGTCATCCTCCGGGGGCGGAGCCAAGCTCGTTCCGCCCTCCCAGGCCGCCACCTTCCGCTCGATGAAGGGCAGCACCAGCCTGCCACGGGACTCGCGCATCCCCATCAGCATTAAGCAGTCGCCGCCTTCTCACTCCGCCAGCCAGGGGGCGCTAGGGCCCGCTGCAGCCGCCACCACACCCACCTCCCACCTGCCCACGAGCAAGACCGATGCTACTGCCCGCACCAAGATTCCCGTCTCCAAGGTTCCCGTTCGTCGATCCGGCAATAAGCCCGTCAGCGCACGCCACACCCCCGGCTCTGCTCCAAACAGGAAATAGATTCCACCAGACTTCCTCCCTCCCCCAAACCTTGGTATAGCTCAAAACTGCAAGATTAAAAAAAATGTTTCTGCGCTGTAGTCCAAAACCTACTTTTTGATACCGGCGTTCGGATGCACTACTTTCTACCCTGTCCGCGACACCTTCATCTAACGATCACACATACCTTATTAGAATGGTTATGACGACATGTAACAAATTAAACAGCTTTGCTGAGCAGGAAAGAGGATGCTTTTCATCCACGTTCTCTCTGTCTTTTACTAGCCATGCTGACTGTAAACCACCCAGCACCCAGAACCACCAAGAGAGAAAGCAAGATGACAACGAAATGAGGAAAACAAACATCGTAAAGAAACCATGAACAGTTTAAGCACAACTCCACTATTCTGCTCTGCAGGAACACAGAGGCGAGGATTTGAGCGACCTCTGCTGTACCCGTCATGGACCTTTGGCATGGTGTCCGACGTTTGTACACACACACACAGGAACGCAGCACTGAGGAATTACGAAATCAGGATAATTATTTTCCACTTTCACCTTCTACTTTGTTTGCCTGGCACTGGTTGGCCCAAATCAGGTGAAAGCGGGGGGCATGAGGGGCGCATGTTGGAGACTTTGTCCTTCATGGGATTTACAAAGCTGGAGAAGACGGGGTGGGGGATTTTAAGGTGGCCGCAAACCCCTCCTCTGCCCACCCCACCTGCCTCACTGTTGCATGAGAAGCTCAATAATCAGGGAACACAACATTTGACACTCTCAACTCTTTCTTACAGCTCTCAAGGTGACTTCCTCCCAAATGTGAAAACAAGCTTTTTCTAAAAAAAAAAAAAAAAAAAAAAGAAATATCTACTTTTTATCACCTTTGTTACTTATTCTTTTTTGTAGAATACGTGTGCAAATTCACCCAACCTTCCTTTTTCCACTAAATTGTGGTTGACTCACGGACGTATGTAACCTTTTTTTTTTTTTTTGGAATGCCCACCCCTTTCCCGCCCCAACCCCCAATCGCCACTCTGTTTACAGAAACCCAGGAGAGGGTCAGGACCACAAATACTCCGTCACATGCTTTGTTCCTGACCGGATGTTCTTCTTTCAGCACCTCTGAATGTATGTAGCAGATAGCATGCCTCACAGAGAGAGCCGGACTGACTGTCTGTCTGTCTGTCTGTCTATCTGTTTTTGTGGGGTTTTACATTGTGGGTCATTGAGGGCCATTGGGTCAGTGTTCTCCTCATAGATGCTGCATGGGGAAGAGAGATGTAGGGGGTGCCCATGAGGTGAGTCCTCCACCTTCCCACAATTCAACTGTCACCCACAGCAAGACTCTGTCTTTGTGAGAGCCCCGAGCGGGTTTGTTTGTTTTTCTTCTTTTTTTCAGTTTTTGGAACCTTTGAGTTTGTACATGCTCACGAGAAAACCAGGGGGGTATTTTATCTCTGTTGTTGGTGTAAATCTAAATGTTGTTTTGTTTCCTATTTAATTAATAAAAAAAGACCTGTGTATGCTGGGGAATGGGCTGCAGATTAATGAGGGAGCATCCATTTTACATGCACCACTGACAGAGTGCTCTAGGGCGATGCTGTGAGATAGGATACCTCCCCACTGCATGGAGGGAGAGAGAACCATTCAGTAAAACAATCAGCTCCCATGCTCTGTATGTGTGTGTGTGTGTGTGTGTTTTCACTTGTTGCTGTGTGTATGTATGTATGTATGTGAGGCTGACTGTATGTGAGTGTGTACATGCATGTGTAAGGGTGTGTGTGTATGAGTTGTCTCGTCGTAGTGCATGTGTATGTTTGTGTAAAGGTGAGAGTGTACATGTGGGAGTGAGCTCTCTGGATATCCTGTGTATGTGTGTGAGTCAGAATAAGTGAGTGTATTTCTGTATGTATGCGAGCACACGTGTGTGTGTGTGCATATGTGTGTGTGTGTGTGTGTGTATGTGCGTGTGTGCGGCGTGTAAAAGGCCAAGCAGATGGTGTTCAGTCTCAGCCATCATTCTAAGCATTGGGACATGGATGAAATGGTGACCTCTACACCCATACGCTGTGTTTTTTCATGAAAGATACACCAGCTGATTGTGCTTCTGGGCTGAGCTGTTTGGTTCCCTGGAGATGTCTGTGGCTGTAGCTGGAGCTCAGGCTCTGTTACAGCGCTGACTGTAGCTGGCGCACAGGCTCTGTTATAGCGCTGACTGTAGCTGGCGCACAGGCTCTGTTACAGCGCTGACTGTAGCTGGTGCGCAGGCTCTGTTATAGCTGACTGAGCTCAGCTCTGTTACAGCGCTGACTGTAGCTGAGGCTCTGTTAGCTGGAGCTTGTGCGCAGGCTCTGTTACAGCGCTGACTGTAGCTGGCGCGGAGGCTCTGTTACAGGCGCTGACTGTAGCTGGCGCGCAGGCTCTGTTACAGCGCTGAGGCTGTACAGCTGGCGAACAGGCTCTGTTACAGCGCTGACTGTAGCTGGTGCGCAGGCTCTGTTACAGCGCTGACTGTAGCTGGCGCAGGCTCTGTTACAGCGCTGACTGTAGCTGGCGCACAGGCTCTGTTACAGCGCTGACTGTAGCTTGTGCGCAGGCTCTGTTACAGCGCTGACTGTAGCTGGCGCACAGGCTCTGTTACAGCGCTGACTGTAGCTGGCGTGCAGGCTCTATTACAGTGCTGACTGTAGCTGGCGCGCAGGCTCTGTTACAGGACTGACTGTAGCTTGTGCGCAGGCTCTGTTACAGCGCTGACTGTAGCTGCCATGCAGGCTCTATTACAGTGCTGACTGTAGCTGGCGCGCAGGCTCTGTTACAGGACTGACTGTAGCTTGTGCGCAGGCTCTGTTACAGAGCTGACTGTAGCTGGCGCGGAGGCTCTGTTACAGCGCTGACTGTAGCTAGTGTGCAGGCTCTCTTACAGTGCTGACTGTAGCTGGCGCACAGGCTCTGTTACAGCGCTGACTGTAGCTAGTGCACAGGCTCTGTTACAGCGCTGACTGTAGCTAGTGCACAGGCTCTGTTACAGCGCTGACTGTAGCTGGTGCACAGGCTCTGTTACAGCGCTGACTGTAGCTGCCGTGCAGGCTCTGTTACAGCGCTGACTGTAGCTAGTGTGCAGGCTCTCTTACAGTGCTGACTGTAGCTGGTGCACAGGCTCTGTTACAGCACTGACTGTAGCTGGCGCACAGGCTCTTTGTTACTGTTACTGTTTATGGGGAGGGGCGTGTTGCTGAGGGCTTGACTGTGATAGGATGACTGATAAAAGGCCTGGGGGATGGAGGGGGCTGGTGGTGCAGTATGCCGCTGAACGGGCTCTCTCTGCAGCTCAGAGCTCAGGTCCTTATGTAAAGGTGTTACATAATACAGGCATACATCTGTGAGCCAGGACAAATGGAACAGAGAGTGTGTGTGTGTGTGTGTGTATAAAGGCATTTGTCTGTATAAAGGGGTTTGTGTAAGTGAGTGGGTGTATAAATACATGTGTGTATGTGAGTGTATGTGTGTTAGTGTGAGTGAGCGGATGTATAAATGTGTGTTTGTTATTCTGAGTGAGCAGATGTATAAATGTGTGTGTATGTGTGCGTGTGCATGTTAGTGTGAGTGACACGTGTATAAATGTGCCTGTATGTGTGTGTGCGTGTGTAAGAGTGGACAGTGCTGTATCTCAGCGCTCATTGCAGACGCATCATGTGGTAAAGGACATGACATCATCGCAGAGCCTGCCGTGGTGTGGGGGAGCAGCGCTCCCCCCGCTGAAGGGGTCCCAGGTACTCCACTCAGAACCTGCTGGTCCCCCCCTGTCACACACGCTGGGTAACCCGCTAAATAAACACCCAACCACTGCATGCCCCACACTCTGCAGAGCCCTGGGTGCGCTGTGTGCTGTTTGGGTTGAGCTCAGGTTGTGTTTTGTGCGCTGTGTGCTGTTTGGGTTGAGCTCAGGTTGTGTTTTGTGTCTGATTGCGTCTGCTGTGCTGCCGTTTCACAGCATAATCAGGCCCGGCCGGTGTTAGTGCCGTCGGGAGCTGTGTTAAGTGACTGAACGGCCAGCGTGGGACGGTGGGCGGTGATGAAATAGTTTTGTGCATTAAGGCAGTATTCACTGGAGGAGGTTAATGTGCTGGAGTAACCTCAGAGAGAGAGAGGGAGAGAAAGAAGGAGAGAGTGTGTGAGAGGGCGAGAGAAAGAGAGAGAGTGTGTGGGTGGGAGAGAGAGAGGGATAGAGAGACAGAGGGAGGGAAGTCTGGCTGCACTGTATCTGCTGTTCTCCTGCTCTAAGAGAAAAGTTGTGCTGTTTTTGTTTCTCCTCTGAACAGGGTAGTTTATTGACAGCAAGTTTTTGAGGAATCAGTGTGTGAGAACTATGAAGATTGACTGCTGGTGCTCTCTCTGCTTTAAAAGGGTGTGGACACTATGCTGTGACACTATGACACTATGAGATAGTGTGTTATAGTGGCTCAGTTGGAGTGGCAGGTGGTTGGGGAGCGCAGTTTGTTTGATTTAAACACACACCCGTTGTAGCTGCTGTCGTTAATGCAGTCAGATGCAAAATTATGATCAGTAGACCTGTTTTATTATGTGTCTTGTATTGGCGATTAAAGTTGCCTACAGACAAGCTTTGCTCAGCGGTATGCACTATGTGTGTGTGTGTGTGTGCAGTATGTGTGCGTGTGTGCAGTATGTGTGTGTGTATTCAGTATGTGTGCGTGTGTGCAGTATGTGTGTATATGCGTGTATATGCAGTATGTGTGTGTGTGTGTGTGTGTGTGTGTGTATGCAGTGTGTGTGTGTGTGTGTGTACAGTATGTGTGTGTGAGTGTGTGTGTGTATTCAGTATGTGTGCGTGTGTGCAGTATGTGTGTGTGTATTCAGTGTGTGTGTATTCAGTGTGTGTGTGTGTGTGTGTGTGTGTGCGTGCGTGTGTGTGTATTCAGTATGTGTGCGTGTGTGTGTGTGTATATGCGTGTATATGCAGTATGTGTGTGTGTGTGTGTATTCAGTATGTGTGCGTGTGTGTGTGTGTGTGTGTGTGTGTGTGTGTGTGTGTGTGTGTGTGAGTGTGTGTGTGTGTGTATGTGAGTGTGTGTGTGTGTGTATATGCGTGTATATGCAGTATGTGTGTGTGTGTGTGTGTGTGTGTGTGTGTGTGTGTGTGTGTGTGTGTGTGTGTGGGGTTAGGGTTAGCCCATGCCCTCATCCCTGATCCCTCTGGGCCACAGCTGGACGGCCTGCAGAGACCTCCCATGGGCCGGATGGAGGGAGGAATGGAGGGAGAGACAGAGGGAGGGAGGGATGGAAGGAGAGAGTTCTGTTTAATGAGCCTTAGAAGCACTGACCCGTATCTCTGTGCTGTCAGCACTCACGCAGCAGTGACCTGCGCAGAGTTACGCAGAGCTGCACGCAGGTGTACAGAGCTGCACACGCATATGAAAATTCAGCCCCCCCCGGCCCTGCTTCTTCTGTACAGGACAAACTGTCTAAAAACACAACCAACGACCCCAGCGCTCCCCTATACTGCAGCAGGGACCCCGCCTCTGAGGGCTGGGGAAGAGGGGACAAAGAGGAGGACATGAGGTTCAGTTCAGGGCTGAGGGAGAGAGAGCGAGAGAGAGAGAGATACGCTTAACTTTCATACCGTTACTAAGTGCCAGAGTTTGAGTCTATCCTATTTCGGGTTCAGTCCATTTTGGAAATTAAACGAAATTCAATTCATTATCTGAAATGTTCTCTTCAAGTGTTATGAGCAATTTGTCAGTTCGCAAATTGAATTTCATTTTGTTTCCTGAATTGGCAGAAGTGGAATGGAGTTTCTCCAATGCTATAACTCTGATTTTACTGCTGACCTTCTGTAATAAACCTCCTTCATCATCTATCTCTATCTGCACTGATGTACTCTTTCCCATCATGCCTTCCTGTGAACTAGAAGAATGCTGAGTTAAGGTTTTTTTTTTTTTTTACTTTAAGGGGACATAGTACAGTGGTAAGAAAGATTCAAAGAAGAAATAAATTAAAAAGATGTGAAAAGGGTGGGCCAGCTCAAGGCCAGAGCCCACACTGGGAAACATTGTGTCCATCAGATGGAACACTCGCATATCAGACGTTCTCAGAACAATGCTCGGCTCCGCTACATCGGCCTTTGTGTGAGAGTGATTCATGAACAGCTTTCAGGGCTTCAGCACAGCGTTAAAACACTGCAGAGTACGGAGGGCTCTCAGGGAGTCCGTACTGCTCAGGACAGCCTCAGAAAATACTGTGGTGGGTCATGAATGAGAACGTCAATTTCACAGATCCTTGACTGGAAAAATATTTTGGAGCAGTGTGAAAACATCATCATAAGATTGGGCATTTAGCCTGACCTTCTGTGTTTTTATGTATGTAGATATATTCTAGCATCACTCACTTCTCTCCTGAATTAAAAAGTGACAATGTCCTTCTATTGTGACCAGAAATGAACAGCAGAGCTGTGAGAATATTTGGTAGATACTTGTGACCAGAGAAAGTCACAGATCTTATATTTATATACACCAGGACATTCACAGAAGCAGTTTGGGTCAAATGTCTTGCTCAGGGGCACAACAGCAATGTGCCTTCTGGGAAGTGAACCTGCAACCTTGTGGTCACAAACTTTGCTCACTAGCCACTGCACTAATAATAAACATGATTACCTGTACAGGTAAATAAGGGCCGTATACAAGCCTCTTTCATCAACTTGTGTTTGGACGTTGAGTATTCACACACACCTTGCCTGTTCATTTGGCATTGGACCTTACACAATTTCCAGTCTACAATAGTGCAGTAAGAAAAATGTCTGCAGCAAAATGTGAGATAACTTATCATTGGAAGATGAGTGTGTTTTTTCCGAAGAGGCTTTGCTGTGTTTCTCTGGTCCTTTGGCTTTGCTGTGTTTCTCTGGTCCTTTGGCTTTGCTGTGTTTCTCTGGTCCTTTGGCTTTGCTGTGTTTCTCTGGTCCTTTGGCTTTGCTGTGTTTCTCTGGTCCTTTGGCTTTGCTGTGTTTCTCTGGTCCTTTGGCTTTGCTGTGTTTCTCTGGTCCTTTGGCTTTGCTGTGTTTCTCTGGTCCTTTGGCTTTGCGGTTTTTGGTGGAAGAGGAAGCAATGGAAGCATCTCTGTGTTTTTATCAGTGCTTTGCAGCACAGCTTCTCTTTGCCGCTTCGCTGGCTGTAACAGCAGGCAGCGCTACACTTCTAACTTTTCTCTGATCTCATTTTCATTTATATTTTACAAGCTTCCTCCTTTATTGACTCATAGGAAAATATTCCTTTTCTACAGCAGCATCACTGCTCTGCACACTACAGCATAACGTTACTGAGTGCAGATTCACTGCAGTGTAACCTTACTGAGTGCAGATTCACTACAGTGTAACCTTACTGAGTGCAGATTCACTACAGTGTAACGTTACTGAGTGCAGATTCACTGCAGTGTAACCTTACTGAGTGCAGATTCACTACAGCGTAACGTTACTGAGTGCAGATTCACTACAGTGTAACGTTACTGAGTGCAGATTCACTGCAGTGTAACGTTACTGAGTGCAGATTCACTGCAGTGTAACCTTACTGAGTGCAGATTCACTACAGTGGAACGTTACTGAGTGCAGATTCACTACAGTGTAACCTTACTGAGTGCAGATTCACTACAGTGTAACCTTACTGAGTGCAGATTCACTGCAGTGTAACCTTACTGAGTGCAGATTCACTGCAGTGTAACCTTACTGAGTGCAGATTCACTGCAGCGTAACGTTACTGAGTGCAGATTCACTGCAGTGTAACCTTACTGAGTGCAGATTCACTACAGTGTAACGTTACTGAGTGCAGATTCACTACAGTGTAACGTTACTGAGTGCAGATTCACTACAGTGTAACGTTACTGAGTGCAGACTCAGGAAAATAGCAGTACTTCTTTATGGCAGAAGACAAACATTATGGCAAAGCCCTTTGTATGCTTTTATCATAGCAATGGGGGTGATTTTCCTGGGAACACAAACATATTTAATGTGGCCATAGTATGTACTACAACTCATGCTTGTTGACATCACAGTTGGACACTTACCACCTTTTTTTTGTTTAATTACACATTAAACGTCCTGCTGGTGACAGTAATGACTAACAGACCGGTGAGGCTAAATGCCACATTTGGAATATTATGCTGAAATAAAAAAAAATCAGAGATGTTCGGCAGAAGCGTGAGACTCTTCACTCATGAATGGATCGTTGTGGTTTTGAGTCCTTGTGCAGCGGCAGAACCCTGAATGAGGGCAGAACAGGAGACAGGCAAACACAAGTGATCTACGCTAAGGCTGAAAACCAGAGGGATCAAACGAATCAAGAGGAGAGAGAAACTACTCAACCAAGGGGAGAATCAATTACAGTCAAAAGACCAGTGAAAAAAACCCCCATACCTCCCTGTGGTTTACTGCTCAAGCTCTGCCCCCCAAAAGGAGAGGTACTCTTTTGTGCGCAATAAAAGCATGCTGATAAGATGACCCTCTGGGACACCCCCCCTCTCTCCTCTCTCACTGTTTCGCTCTCTGATGTGCGTATTTTTCTCCGTAATGCAGAGAGCAGTTTCCCTCCCATGCAGGCGACAGGAGGGCGGGGGGGCAGGAGGGGGGGGCAGGAGGGGGTGGGGTTTTAACACCCATGATTCTCAGGTGTGAGGTATTTATCACTCTCTGCAGGCCCCGTCCTCACTCACGCACCCCGGAGCTTGTGATGCTGGCAGTGCAGACCGTCATGGCCGCCTCTGACACCTTCCCAGCATGCTTTGATGCAGGTGCGTGTAATAAAAGGCTGGGCTTGAAACCGCGGCAACACCCCCCCTTCCTCACACACACACTCACATGCGCACGCATGCACACACCCCCTCTTTCTCTCTCTCTCTTTCTCGCCCCGTCTCGTTGACTGAGAGGAGACGCTCATTCGGAAATCTGTGGCCCCAATTTTGCATGCCTGCCTCATTTCTGCAATCTCCATGGCAACCCCACTAGGTCATCCAATGAGAGACGGAGGCACGGCAGTGATCTGGGTACGTGGTGCAGTTGTGTGTGTACATGCTGTCGGGGGGGGTGTGTGTGTGACCTGAGTGTAAAACATGGTGAGTGGCAGAAAGCTTTCTCTCGCACACACACACACGCTCATGTGCTCACACACAAACACACACACACACACACACACACGCTCATGTGCTCACACACAAACACACACACACACACACACGCTCATGTGCTCACACACAAACACACACACACACACACACATGCTCATGTGCTCACACACAAACACACACACATACTCACGTGCCCTCTTTCACACACATAAGCAAATGCACACACACACACACACACACATATTTACACACAGACTCACACAAACATGGCCACTCACTCATGCACACATAAGTACCAATGCACACACTTTCACATGCATGTACATGCACACATAAGTACCAATGCACACACTTTCACATGCAAATACATGCACACATAAGTACCAACACAAACACAGATCTAAGCTCTTGCAGGATTCCTGTGAGATTCATGGGATAATTTAAACATTACCCTGTGACTGCCTCACTCTCTCTACTCTCTGTTCTCCCTCATTGTCACAGTTCATAGTGATGCTCCTGTGCTTGTTACAGGTAACTGCAGCGCAAAATATGACACACTGAGTCAGTAAGGAAACAGATACTCATAGCATAATATATGGTGTGTAGAATACTGTATAGCAACAGATACTTTTAATTATGTGTGGAGTGCAGTAGGGAGACAGAGATCATTACAGCAGAATATATGATGTGTAGAGTACACCATAACTAACAGACACTTGTGGTATAATATATGTGTAGAGTACAGTACGGAGTCAGACATCACGACAGCAGAATATACAGGAAGCGGATCATTGCAGGATGATCTGGCTGACCTCAGATACACTGTGGGGACGACCGAAAGGGCGGCCTAATGATGTCACTTCCTGTCCTCACAGTGTGGAGATCCTGCCTCTCCTGCAGGGTCCTCTCTGAGGCATTAATAATGCACATACAGCATGGAGCGCCAGGGTAACGGGGAAGCATTATTATTACAATATTCATACGCTGCGCAGATGTCAGCTCACGCCTTCACCTCTTTCTCTTCTATATGTATTCATTCATCTCCTGTATGTACCTAACTTCCACCACACAGTCATCTACTTCAGAGATCTGAACACAGCACCTTCCGGAAATGAGCCGTGGGTTCAGACTCACTGGACTGTTTCTGCTACCATACGCCCAACCAGCAGCTGCTCTGCACTGTCAAAACAATGCAATACATGATGACAACCTGATAGCAATGCAACAGCAACACGGCGACAGGATGACAACCTGATGACAACATGCCAACAACACAACGGCATTAGACAAGCACTGATCTAAGAGAAGGGAAATGAGCTTTCCTCCAATGGGTTGAGGAACCCATTTATTAGTGTGTGCGTGTGTGTGTATGTATGAGAGAGAGAGAGAGAGCGTGTGTGTGTGTGTGTGTGTGTGTGTGTGTGTGTGAAGGAACATTCATTTGCATGAGGAGTGTGTGAGTGAGTCTTTTTCTCTATGTGCTCCTTTGACAGAAACACTTTCACACACTCACACACACCCCACACAGCTTCTCTCACACACACTGCCTCTCACAAACTCTCATTCTACCACACACACACTCTTTCTCAGTCAATATCTTTCTCTCCCACACACACTACTCCACCATTACGGTCTCATCTCTGATCTCTGTTTGTCCCCTCGTCATCGATGGAGCACTTTTCAGCGATGGGACATGTCTGAGATCTTAGCGTGACAGCATCATGAATGAGTCCCAGGAGGAGGGGACTGGCAGTCAGCTGGAAAAAATAAAACAGAAAACGTCAATCTCTGTGGTCATCATTCAGGCTGTGTATCTGAGCCAATCTGACAGCTTTCAGGATAATGTGTTCCTCCTGACTATTCATGTGAGGACCTCCCTGGGCCCACAGAGACCAAGTGAGGACCGGCTGGACCGCACTGCACAGACAGTGGCTGAGGGATGCTTCAGACTGGCCACGTTGGAGAGTTTGTTCCAAAAAATCGAGTCTGTCAGACTCCTCGGCAGGGTTTGTTTTGATAAACGTGAATGCACAAATCCTCCTGGTTCCAAAACCAGAAACTGGGACCGAGCCCGTTTGGTCAAGGTGGTGTCCGCTCAATTGCAGCTGAGGACTGTCCAAGCTGTATACTTTGTTTACTCACTGACAGAATTCAGTTGCACAATTCAAAATGGGTCGGAGATCATGTGGTGATGAAATGAAAAGTCAAAACAGGACAGGGTTCATTTGCACACATCATGATAAACCTTACTGAGGTGTGAGAGGAGAACAGAGTGGCCGAAGGGGACAGGAATCTACAGGGCACAGCCTGGGCTTCTCCTGAATAAATTACTGCTGTAATATTACATCAGTATTACATCATTACATCCAATCCAGTGTCTCAGATCTTGTGCTTATTTTCTTAGATACGGAGTCATATAGTTGGTGATAGCAAATACACACACACCTTATTCTCTTTCTCTCTTCCCATCCCAGCCTCATTCCCCCTTCTCTGCCTTCAGTTTACCTCTCTCTCTCCCTCTTTCCTTCCATTATAGGCATTTTTCCTTCCCCCGTGTCTTGCCCCCCCTTCCCCCACCCCGCCCCACTGACAGATCTGAGTAGGAGAGCTAAGAGCCCGTCACAGAGGGAGTCTTCAGTGACCCGCTCCACAGCGTATCTGAGTGACGTCACAGCTGCCCTCGCTGTGCTTTTTGTGAATGTCTTTAGCACAGTCGCACTGTTGATATGCTAAGCATAAGAGTCCACAAAGCAGACAGTGCCCTGTATTATAACGCCAAAATCGCCACCCCAGGACAGAGCCAGCAGTGTGCTGTGATACTAATGTGATTCACACAGGGCATAAAAGCATGCGGGCCCAGCCCCCGCCCCCAGCCCACACAGAGAAATGCCATACCACCCCTACAGTGCTGTGGGAGGGAAGAGGGCATAGCTGCTGATAGCTGCTGTAGATTGGCAGGTGGTGTCCTATTGTAATGTCACCGCTTGAGGTGGGGGTGTTGTAGCTGTTGCTGATTGGTAGGTGATGTCTGTGATTGTGATGTCACTGTAGCCCGGTTTTTGTTGCCCTTCTCTGTTCTAAGAGCAAAACCTGCACCCCTACGCACCCAGGGGCTGTCAAATGTAATCTTTTTAAAGAACAACCCCCACCCAAATCCCCATGCCCTGCTTTAGACATCAGACCCCCAGAGACAGAGTGAGTCAGAGACACTTCCTCCCCCAATCCCAGCATCCCCAGGGAACATGGCTGCAGCGCTTCACTGTCTGCTGTCAGTCACACCCCCATGCCCTGCTCAGGCCTACTGCACCACCCAGAACAACACATATTACACAGTGATCCACCTCTGCTGTGTGTGTGTGTGTGTGTGAGTGAGAGTGTGAGTGTGAGTGTGTGTGCATGCGTGCGTGCGTGCGTGCGTGCGTGTGTGTGTGTGTGTGAGTGTGTGTGTGAGTGTGTGAGTGTGTGTGCATGCGTGCGTGCGTGTGTTTGTGAGAGAGAGAGAGTGTGTGTGTGTGTGTGTTTCTGTTGTCGTACTGTAGTGCAGTAACAAATTTTGTTTTTACATTCATCCTTCATTTAACAATATTACTATAAGTTTAAACTTTTTGGGCCTGTAAAACAATAACTCCCCTACAACACCAAACACATTACCACACATACCGCTCCCCACCCCCCAGTGTGGAGGTGAGGGCCCTGCTAGGAGATGGAATGTGCCGGCTTGGTGACGCAGCAGAGCAGTGGCCTGGTTTCTTTATGCAGCATCAATAGCTAAATTATTCAAACAGCACTTACACAAGCGGCAGTGCGGAAGTACCGTGAGAGCAGGAGCACCGGGAGCAGGCCAGTCAGCCCTGCGCATCCCAGCAACGTTCAGAGGAACAGCTAACACGCACAGCACCCTCCCTGCATTAACAACGCTGAGCCATGGCACTTCTTTTCAAAAGACTGCTACGTTTAGGACAGGAATGCACACTTTTTGGTCTAAATCATTTAGCATATTTGCTGAGGTGACCTGGTTACCTTGACTCTGCTAGAGGTCCATGCAATAAATGACAACAATAATGATATTTTACATAATAATAAATGTAGCAGCAGGAAGCAATTCACAGGCATCCAAATGGAAGCGCAGTAATTAACTCGGCTCCTGGGGGTGTTTGTTTGTTCCAATAAAAACATGCCACTTGACAGTCTGTGGACAACATGGACCATGTTGTCAGCAAACTGGGAGCACGATTTATAAGAAGTTGAGTTCTATGTTAATGGCAAATATATTTAGGCCGAACCAGATGGTGTTTCAGGGCTCCGCATGAAATTTTTCAACAAAAAATACTGATGACAGGAGCAGGTCTGGTTTCCGCTGCTGTTGTACCCTTGAGCAAGGAGCTTCAGAACTGTTTCAGCACATATTGAGCCACGTAAGTGAGCGCAGCGTAAGCTGTGCAGGTCACTGCTGCAGAATGCTTCATGCAAATGTGACAGTGTGTATCACATAGCTGAATATGATCCATACCCACAGATCACCTGATTCTGCTGCTGGCTGTGTGGAAAAAGGGCAAATAAAGAAACACAAAATGCCCGGCCAGTCAGAGAGCCCGAGAGCAGGCTAAGGGAAAGTCATAATTAACGTAATATTAAACCTCGCCGACAGAAGGAAGGAGCGCACGATTGGGCAACGGCCTCCAGCATGCGTACAGCTAATCATGCGTGTGAGTAAACATGGCAACACATCTGTGTGTGTGTGTGTGTGTGTTCACATGCTACTGCTGGTACATGGATGGCGTGTCCTTTGCGCGTTCAGGCGTGCGTGAATAGGGCGCTCGTGTTTGTGTGCACGGTGTCCTCAGCGCACGCACGAGGGGAGATGGGGTTCATACATTGGGAGGCAGGAGTGAAGGTCACATGGCACCTCAGCATCTCCACTGACCCGTCAGAGCCCACATGGGGATGTAGCTCAGTGGTAGAGCGCATGCTTTGCATGTATGAGGCCCTGGGTTCAATCCCCAGCATCTCCACTCATTTACTAATCTGCAGTGATGTGTTGAGACATAGTCCTCTCAGATCCCTGAGTCTGCTGGCTTTCCCACAAGGACAAGAACATCATCTAACAAATGGAACATTTACTCATAAATATGTAAGCAGATGGCACACAGGAAACCCAGGCCTGGATCACCACTGTTGTAACATGGATGCTTTAGTACATTTTTAAAAATAAAATTTGAAAAGGGCAAAATGTCTGATACATGCAGAACGCTGCAGTCATATGACACAGCTATAGTACCTCATATTCCTTACTGGCTGAGCACACGCCCCCTGCTATTTTATCCATAAATTTGGCTGCATGTTCAGTGAAGCAGGACTGGCTGACAATCCACTGTGCTGCGGTAAAGCTCAGCTACGGTAGTCACACAGGCACAGTGCTACGCTAAACTCCACTGTACTAGCGTAAAGCTCAGCTACGTTAGTCACACAGGCACAGTGCTACGCTAAACTCCACTGTACTAGCGTAAAGCTCAGCTACGTTAGTCACACAGGCACAGTGCTACGCTAAACTCCACTGTACTAGCGTAAAGCTCAGCAGTTAGTCACACAGGCACAGTGCTACGCTAAACTCCACTGTACTAGCGTAAAGCTCAGCTACGGTAGTCACACAGGCACAGTGCTACGCTAAACTCCACTGTACTAGCGTAAAGCTCAGCTACGGTAGTCACACAGGCACAGTGCTACGCTAAACTCCACTGTGCTGCGGTAAAGCTCAGCTACGTTAGTCACACAGGCACAGCGCTACGCTAAACTCCACTGTGCTGCAGTAAAGCGTCACACAGGCACAGCTAAACTCCACTGTACTAGCGTAGTCACACAGGCACAGTGCTACGCTAAACTCCACTGTGCTGCGGTAAAGCTCAGCTACGTTAGTCACACAGGCACAGCGCTACGCTAAACTCCACTGTGCTGCGGTAAAGCTCAGCTACGTTAGT
>CM040753.1:1320000-1365000 GCA_022829145.1 Albula goreensis | reverse complement strand
GAGCGGGAACCCGCTGGAGTGCCAAAGCCGCGCATTCCTGCGCCTCTCCCTAGAGAAGCAATTCTCTGACCCAGGGCAGCCTCTCCCTGACCCAGGGAGAAGCAACCCGGGTTCTCAGACCCAGGGCACCCTCTCTGACCCAGGGCAGACCCCTAGCCCTCTGACCCAGACCCAGACCCAGCCACCCTCTCAGACCCAGGGCAGCCTCCCTCTCAGACCCGGGGCACCCTCTCAGACCCTGGGCACCCTCTCTGACCCAGACTCGGGCTCTGTATTTCTCTGGGCTCTGGCCTCCCTGTGCTCACCCTGTCAGGAAACTTTCAGCCGTCTCCAAACAGAAACAGTGAGCACAAAGCGTTGTTCTCGGGGCAGAGTTCAGTCTGGTGAAGGGTAATACACAATCAACACAGGAAGCTACTGACACATACTCTGTGTTAGTTTACTCTGTCCCGACAGGCAAACTGCATGCAGTTTTTGTGTTTTTGTTGTAGTTGTGTGCTGGTTTTTGCTTCCCTCTGATAAAATATGGCTGACACCAGGGGTATTGGAACAGAGAAATTTAGACTTGGTCACATTTCCTGACAGGGTCTGGTTCTGGCAACACTGCTCCAGCAGATCCCATCTCAGGAGAAGCAAAGATGTGGTTTCTCTCCGTCAGGTAGCACAGCGTGAGAGTAGGGGACAGGTGTAGCGCTCACCTGAGCTCTCTGTTTCTCGCGCATCTTCACCTCCCTCTCGATGAGTTTCTGCCTCCGGCTGGTCTCCTCCTGCAGCCGCTTCTCCAGGTCCTCCCTGCGCCTCCTCTCCTCTTCCAGAGCCTGCTTACGCACCTCCATCTCCCGCTCCTGCAGGGGGAGCCAGTGAGACCGCTCAGCCTGCAGCACCATAAACATACACGCACACGCATGCACTCACACATGCAACGTGCATGTGCACACACATGCACACCACAGAACCGCATGCACACACATGCATAACTGGAGTGAAAGTTCAGAAGGGGAATCCAGACTGAGATGAGTGTTTTAGTTTATGGTTCGTTTGTTTTGGTTTTTATTTTTAGAAACTGTTTTTACTCAAAGAACCGCAAAATGCATGCAGACCAGAATGTTAGAGGTGACTGGGGTGAGATTTGGCAAGTCTAACCCGATGGCCTGTGTGTGTGTGTGTGTGTGTAGGTCAGTGTGAAAGTGTGTTTGGGCTTTGTTCAGCAGGGCTCTGGTACTGTGTGTGTGTGTGTGTGTGTGTGTGTGTGTGTGTTTGTGTGTGTGTGACTGTGTGTGTGAGTGTGTGTGAGTGTGTGTGAGTGTGTGTGAGTGTGGCTTGGTTCGGCCTGTTTCTGGTACCCTGTGCTCCAGGAGTCGGTTCTTCTCCAGCTGGGCCTCTCTCAGCAGCCGTTCCATCTCCTCTATCTTAGCCATGTTGGACGTGCTGGCACTGCGTGAGGGAGAGAGACCATCAGAAAATCAAACTTGCCCATATGCATGCACACATGCAAGTGCACACTCTCACACACACACACACACACAATCCTGCTCTCCTGCAGGCTGCCATTGTTCTGGAAACTTCCGTCCTGGAGAAACGGCAACCCCTGAAACACAGCAGGCTTTTCCCCTCTCGTTGCACAGACGTTCTCCATTTAATCTTTGGTTTCACCATGTACCTGTTTAATGTGTACAATATGTAACTCATACCATCGCCGGGCGAGTCAGTGCGTAACAGACCATGGCCATTATGACTGTTGCTGGTTGAGAGTCGAACAGACCGTATTAATCAGGACTGTAGTTGGTTGTTGTGACCATAACTGATGGAGCTAAAAGTCTACGATCATTGTGACCGTATAGCTGGTCACTGTGACCGTGGCTGTTGGAGACGGCCTGCAGCTCTGTGCTCTTTAATCTAGTGCCAGCTCAGACAAAGCGTCTGGGAAACAGCTGTGCTACTCACACCAAACTAACCATCTAAACACACTACAACTCATCTGACTGGTCAGTCTGTATATCTATGTGTCCATGTGTGTCCTTGTGTGTCTGTGTGTAAATGTTACCTTTATGTAATTATGTCTAACTTTGTTTAAACTATGAAGATACATATACACACAAACACACCCACACACAGACACACGGACACGTAGGTATGTACATACAAATGCACACACGCATGCAAACACATGCAGACACTTGTATGCACACGTATACACATGCACTTGCATGCAAACGTGCATGCACATGTTCACACACGCATTTGCATTCACACGCGCGCACGCACACACACACACACTTGCATGCACATGCTCACACACGCACACACACACACACTTGCATGCACATGCCCACACACGCACTTGCATGCAAACATACACACAAAGGCAATACCAGTAACTTGTCCTGGGCCCTGCCAGAACGGTCCATCTCTACTGTAGCCAAACAAACATTTTCTCTTCCTCCCTCGTAAATTCTCCCTCTCCGATTTCCCCCCCTCGCTCTCCCCATCTTCTCTTTCTCTCCCCCTTCATCTCTCTCACCCCCTTCTTCCCCCTCTCCCTCTCTCCATTTCTGCAGGTATAGTCCCTCTCAGGCCTTACCAGGGTGGTGGCGTGGGTGCGGAAGACATGGCCGGAGTCTGCAAAACTACCGCGGTGGGTGGAGAGAAAGCAAGAGAGAGAGCGGAAGAAAGAGAGGGATGGAAGAAAGAGAGAAAGAGAGAGGGAGCTGCTGTGTGTAATCGGACTCTCAGGCCCCTGGGAGAGATCCTATATTTACCCGACTGAGAGAGAGAGGGAAAGAGACCCAGAGCCCAGCAGACACTTCCTATTAATCCCGCATGCCTGTCTCATTATAACCATACCACGATACACACAGATACACGCACACACACACAAAAACTGCCTGAAGCAAGGGCCCAGACACGACACACACACACACACACACACACACACACACACACACACACACACACACACACACACACACACACACACACACACCACTCCTGTAGGTGATCAGAGCACATCTCTCATGCCATGTTCCTTTCCTCACAGTTCCCCTTTCCCAAACCATCCTGTACCTTCCCCAGCACCACCCACACCACCCAGCAACACCAACACCACCCAACACCAGTGAGCAACCGCGTTACAGCTTCCCACACCACACTGAAAAACAGAGTCTCCTGGTGATTACAGACCTGGGAGAAACTGGGCAGGGATCAGCTATCGGAGCAGGGCCCAAACTGATCAAACACCTCTCTCACTCACGCACACGCACGCACACACGCACGCACGCACACTCTCACTTGACGCCATCATGTGAATAAGGTCATCTATTCACTAGACACACGTGAGTCTGACTGCCATGCGGGTCACAGTAGAGGTTACACAGTCTATACCTCATCACTCACCTATGGCAAACAGAGCTACAGAGCAACATTACACACAGCTCCAAGCATTCAACCCCCCCCCCACATCAGAGCTACAGCACCAGTGTTTCATATTACCGAAATACTGAGCAGAGGAACCCCGTGACCCCCTGTGTCTACTTAGATCTGTGTGCGCCACATGTGGAATTTACAAACAGAAACTAAACCATGCTAACATGCTCTAAAGTACAGCTAAACACACAGAGAAACTAAACCATGCTAACATGCTCTAAAGTACAGCTAAACACACAGAGACACTAAACCATGCTAACATGCTCTAAAGTACAGCTAAACACACAGAGACACTAAACCATGCTAACACGCTCTAAAGTACAGCTAAAACACAGAGACACTAAACCATGCTAACACGCTGTAAAGTACAGCTAAACACACAGAGAAACTAAACCATGCTAACACGCTCTAAAGCACAGCTAAGCACACACACAGAAGCTACATGCTAACTACGTTTGTGTGTGTGTGCACACTCACACACACACACACACACACAAACACACACTCACTCACACTCACACTAACACACACACACACACACACACACACACACACACACACACACACACACACACACACACACACACACACCATGCTAAACCATGGTCTTACAGTCATTTAGCAGAGACACTTGCTGCACATAAGTGCATCCTCCTGATTCATAGCGCCACACCTGATTCATTACCTGGAGATGTTGTCAGGAGAGCAGGCGGAGATGCTGGTCTCCATGCTGTCAGAGCTGTCCACGCTGAGCGTGTCGAAGGCGTGCCCGTTGTCTCCGTAGTAGTCCAGGTACACGTTGGACTGGGAGCCCGAGCGTGAGCACAGATCACTCAGTCTCTGCCGGTGATCCTCAGCCACAAGATGGTGGCTGTGCCCTGAGCCAAAGAGACCAGCCAGGGTCACAGAGAGAGATCAGTCACAGTCACACACAGAGAGAGAGACCAGCCAGAGTCACAGAGAGAGATCAGTGACAGTCACACACAGAGAGAGACCAGCCAGAGTCACACAGAGAGAGACCAGCCAGTGTCACACACACACACACAGAGACCAACCAGTTACAGAGATTACAGAGAGAAAGGACCCAGCCAGTCACAAGGTCCACACAGCCACTACAGGAGAACACATCAGTCAAAGAAACACCAGCTTATCACACTCACAGACCAGCCAGTTTCAGACAGAAACCACATGCCAGAAAAAGACTTCTCAGGGAAAAACAACTGCAGTCAGAGAGGGAATGGTACATGGTCACAGACGGAGAGGAACCATGCTAAAACCCGGAGGCTTGATGGCTGGTGTGCTCTCACTCTCCACTCGGGTAAATGACAGAATGCTGGCGGTGAAAAGCGATGCAGAGAGCAGCTCACCTCACAAACACAGCACACTCAAAGCCATGCACAGGGACAGCCCCTGAAACCCACACACTAAACTCCATTTCCCACGACACTCTGCTCTGTATGATACAATCGCCATGACGATCACCCACAGACCTGGGCGGTCAGATCCACCCATCCCCATAGGAATTCGGACACGCCCCCCACCACATCACAAGCTTGGGATCAGAGTCATAGATCACACGGAACTCTGCTAACGCGCCTCATCGCTGCAGACAGTGAGAGACGCTGTTCATCACTACAGACAGTGAGAGACGCTGTTCATCGCTCAGACAGTGAGAGACGCTGTCCTGAAGCTCAATATCATAGACGTCGCATTCTAAAATAGTCTTATTTATAAAGCACGCTATATTTAATCAGAGTAAATGTAGCAGCAGAATGACACATCACACAACAGGGCTCACAAAAGCACCAGATGCTTAAACTTCACGCTTTAGCAGTAAAAATTATTTGACCCTTTTGTCTCAAATTATACAAATTCATAAATGAGAATTTCTAACTGGTTAGGCAATCCCGCTTGTTTTTGTGCTAAAAATAACAGTCAGTGTGCATCCATAGCCATGAAAGTTCCTAGCTAGCTACAACAATAGATTCAGTATATTTTTATGGAAGGTCCACATGACAAACTGCTGAATTTGGATATAAAGTTCTGGATATGATCTATGCCTCTGGTTAGGACACGCCCCCCACATTCTCTGCTTATTAACGCAGCTTATGAATATTCACTAAGAGGCACCAGCAAGGTCAGATTATCTGTTGCCACAGTAACATCCTTGGTCATGCCCCTGTCATGAATATTCATGAGATGCGAGTTTGCTAACATCCAGCTTCTTCAGTGGAGAGAAAGAGTTCAAAGTGCACAGAGCTGGGCATCAAGTTTCCAGGGTCAGAGATCTGTACACACCCCCATCATGGGATGAACTTGTTGAATTACGCATACACCCAATCAGACAGGAAGGAATATAAAATCTGAATTTTAAGGGAAAATTCATTTTAAAAAAAAAGGAAAACTATGAGGTTGAAACAGGGCAAATACAAACGGTATGAGACCTGGTGAAATGACAGGCAAGAGAATGAGGGTTTACAGCAGACAGGCACGATTAACACGCACGCACACGCACACGCACACGTACACGTGCGCAAGCACACACACAGAAAGTGCCGCACACATTTACATCACCCAATGCAGATGTGGCCAACCCTAGTCCCGGAGACCTACAGAGCAAAAGTGTTTGTTTTTACCTAAAAAAAACTGCAACCAATACAGACCCCAGAAAGCAGGTGAGGTGAGATACTTGTGTAATCAGCTGTGCTAATTGATTAATTGAGTGCTGATTAAAAATATTCCCCTGCACATGCTGGGGGTCTCCAGGAGCAGGGCTGCCCAACGCTGACCCAGTGCAGCAGGCCCTGTTAGCCACACAAAGACAGGGCATGCCATACCTTTCTTACCCTTTCCTGGGGGCCAGCAAAGGGGGGCGAGGGGGAAGGGAGAGGTGGGACAGGAGGAGAGAGTAATCAGAGATGATCTGAGCCCTGCTGGAGCAGTCAGTATAGCAGCTAGCACTGCAGTCACAGCGAGGCTAAGCGCCTGCTAGTGTGGCTACAGTGAGATCCACATTAGTTAACTTATTCTGAGTTAATGTCTGTCCTCTTGTCTGGTAATAATATACATATCTGAAAACATTTCCATACTGGCTGCTTTGTTTAAAACTGAAGCTGAGCAGCACCCTAACCTATGAACCTGTGACCTGAGTGCTGTCACAGATCACATGACTCTGATCACATGACCCAAAGACAAATCTGGTGAGAGAATGGCTGAGTTCCAATACTCAAATTCGTCTCCTCCTTTCCTCCTTTCTTCCCCTCCTTTCCTCCATGCCCCGGAAGCTGATCCAAAGCGCAATCTCGCCTCCTCCTTTCCTCCACTCATTTCCTCCCCTCCTTTCCTCCACATATTTCCGGCGTATTTCCGGGGTAGGAAAGGAGGGGAGGAAAGGAGGAAAGGAGGAGACGAATTTGAGTATTGGAACACAGCCGATATAACACAACTCCACCTGGTATGTGGAACGTCCCACCTGAATCTGGATTCCTCTGTTTACACTACCAAGAAATCCCTTAACAAGATGTCTTTTTCATCGAGTGTGAAAAGTGAGATGTTAAATTATATTTAATTTTCACCAGAGCAGATGAGCCCAAAGAGAGGATAATAATAGCTACAGGCTCAGCCAATCACACCTAAGCAGTGACAGGGTGATTAGCCAATCCTGTGCCTCCGTGTGGATGGGGCTCACCCTTGTGCAGGCGGCGGGGCTCGGGGTCTTTGGGTGACACGCTGAAGACCCGGGGGAGGACACTGCCACAGCTGGAGCTCTGCACCAGGGGAAGGTGGGTCTGTGGAGACAGCCACAGCACAGCTGTGAGTGAGTGTGCGTGTGTGTGTGTGAGTGTGTGTGTAGCATGTGTGTGTGTGTAGTGTTTTGTGTGTGTGTGTGTGTGTGTGTGTGTGTGTAGTGTTTGTGTAGAGTGTGTAGCATGTGTGTGTGTGTGTGTGTGTGTGTGTGTGTAGTGTTTGTGTAGAGTGTGTGTAGAGCGTGTATAGTTGTCCCTTGCCTTCGTGGTGCTGGTCCGGCCCAGGGTGGCGCTGCTGAAGGGGGCGGGGCTCGGCTGGCTCTTCTTTCGGGGCAGGGTGTCGCTCAGCCCGTCCTTCCCTGATCTCTTCCTCTCCTCCAGCGTACGGAAATGCTGCAGAGCACACACACCTCAGGATCCAACTCTGCGTCTCTCACACACACGCACGCACGCACGCACACACACACACACCTCAGGATCCAACTCTGCGTCTCTCACACACACACACACACACACACACACACACACACACACCTCAGGATCCAACTCTGCGTCTCTCACACGCACGCACGCACGCACGCACGTACACACACACACCTCAGGATCCAACTCTGCGTCTCTCACACACACACACACACACACACACACACACACACACACACACACACACCTCAGGATCCAACTCTGCGTCACACACACACACACACACACACACACCTCAGGATCCAACTCTGCGTCTCACACACACACAAACACACACACACACACCGCAGGATCCAACTCTGCGTCTCTCACACACACACACACACACACCTCAGGATCCAACTCTGCGTCTCTCACACACACACATACCTCAGGATCCAACTCTGCGTCTCTCTCACACACACACACACACACACACACACCTCAGGATCCAACTCTGCGTCTCACATACACACACACACACACACACCTCAGGATCCAACTCTGCGTCTCACACACACACAAACACCTCAGGATCCAACTCTGCGTCTCTCTCACACACACACCTCAGGATCCAACTCTGCGTCTCTCACACACACGCACGCATGCACGCACGCATGCATGCACACGCACGCACGCATGCATGCACCAGGATCCAACTCTCGTCTCTCACACACACACACACACACACACACCTCAGGATCCAACTCTGCGTCTCACACACACACAAACACACACACACACACACCGCAGGATCCAACTCTGCGTCTCTCTCACACACACACCTCAGGATCCAACTCTGCGTCTCACACACACACACACACACACACACACACACACACACACACACACACACACACACACACACACACCTCAGGATCCAACTCTGCGTCTCTCACACACACCTCAGGATCGGACTCTGCATGTCTCTCATACGGGCGCTCTCTCACACTCACACCTCAGTCTGTGTGTCTCTCAGTCTCTCAGTCACACACACATGCACACACAAAACACACAAACACACACTCGCATGCAGACACACACACAACTAAAGATCACCCCCAACACACACACGTTCCTGATAGAAATCTGGCAAGTCAGTAATAACTGTTAGCCAACTAGCTGATCAGAACAGCTGTTAATTCTACATAAACCAGTTTATGTTTAACTAGCAAGGCCAGCTTAATGTGTAACTACACATACAGCTAGCATCATTAAATCCTCATATGTTTATGAATAGTGTTTACAGATTGCTAGCAAAATCTGTATATGCTGGGATAAACAGCCTCTGGTCGGCCGGGTTATTTTTAAAAGTGTAAACTGCCTGCTTGAAATTTCAAAGAAACTGTTCAAAATGAATTTACAGTCATGACTGTATGAATCACATAATAATCAAAATGATATCAACTCTAAAATATTGACTTCATACAAGAACCAGCTGCTAGAACCACAAACTTCTAAATTTAGTTTATTGCTTTCCATTCACACAGTTTTTGAGGAAAATTCTTTTGTTTTGATGACATGATGATGTTTCCACAGCTATGGAGCAGAAATCACAGACCGTCTGTACAGCATTAGCACGGACACATCTGAGTCTGTGTCTTTATTAAGCACACAGGTAAGAGAATATATACAGGTGTGTGCAGAGGTGGGACAGCATGCACAGTGCACAGGTAAGAGGTGCACACAGGTGTGTCAGTGCTCTTTACCTGCCTGTGTCGGCGGTGTTTTTTGACAGGAAGAGGAGGAGGAGATTCAGGTGAAGGTGAGGGGTCGACATAGGTCACCATGTGCTCAGGCCAGTGAACAGACGGGGTTTGGGGACCGGGCGGGGAGGCGAGTGAGGGCAGGGAGAGAGAGGGCGCACGTGCTCCTCGCACGCCCCAGGCAGGAGAGAGAGGGCTTCAGAGAAAGGGGAGAGAGTGAGCAGCACAGCAGAGAGGAAGAGGAAATATCACACACACACACACACACACACACACACACACACAACACACAAACACACACACACACACCTCTAAGCAACGCTCAGCTTTTTCAGGTTTAAATTTAAAAATATTCCAGGATTTTATTTGTTTTAAATTGTTCACTGAGGACAAAAATGGATAAAAAAGAAAAATCTTAAAATGTCTAAAAATAGTAAAAAAAAATAAAAAAAAAAAAAAAAAAAAAAAAGCCTAAAACTGATAAAAATGGGTTTTAAAAATCATTTCAGAGAGAACACTGTACAGAATTTTAGGAGAGTTAAATCTTGAGCCTGAGCTGAATTCTACCAGAAGAGGGTGCTGTGGAGCATCCGGGTGGTTGTTGCAGTACAGGCGTGAGCCCTGTGATTGGCTGTTTAAGCCCCAGCCTCAACACTGCTGGAGGCTGGCAACCAGCCCAGCGTCCCCGAGGAGAGAGAGGGGCTGTTTGACTCAGCAGGGCACCATGGACCCAAATATAACGGTACTCTCCAAAGTTAAATGATACATGAATAAAGCAGATGAAACCAAACTGGCCTTAAAATAAGTTTCGGGTGAAAACTGATAAAAAACGGAATACGATTAGCATCACTAATAACACACATCACATAAGAGAGAGCTGAAGAGAAGGAGGAGAGGGTGGAAATTGCAGCAGGAAGAGAAAGGAAATGTCACACTCATGTCATGTAACACACAAAGGATTGCAGTCATACCCTCACAGGAGAGGGATCCACAGCGTGGCCCGCGGTCTACATTTCCACTCCTGGAAGGCCACAGTGCACTGTTTTTCTTTTTTTGTATTCAGCACTTCAACATTTCAGAAGCACTTCACACCCAAGACACCAGGTGAGGTGAGTCAGCTGTAATTAGCTGTTATAATTCGTCATTAAGTGCCGAGTGACATAACAAAAAAACAAAAAAAAAAAAAAAGAAAAAACAGTACAGTCTGTGACCTGCCAGGACCAGAACTGAAGCCCAACTTGTAGAACATCTCAAAGTACTGAAATCCAGGTCTGCATGCATTCCTGTCCAGCACGCACGCACACATACACACACATGCACAGTCAGCCAAATCCCTCTCACACACACACACACCTCGTCCTCTTCCGGTGGGGGGGCAGGGTCTTGCTTGGGGGCAGTCTCGTCAGGGCTGGGGCTGGGCTCAGGCCCAGAGGAGGGGCCATCAGGGGAGGGCGTGGCCTGGCCGTCAGGGGCGGGGTTAATCCCAGTCTGCCCATAGAGCTCATTGATCTCACTGACTGTAACATAACCCTGCGGAACGAACCATGTGGGAGAAGGGGGGAAATGAGCCACAGGGAGAGAGGAGGGAATGCAGATGGAGAGATGGAGGGGGACATTAAGGGGGAGGAGGAGGGGGAAGGTGGGGAAGCAGGAGATTAACATGAGGGAAGAGTGGAGAGAGAGGGAAAGAAGAAGAGAAAGCAGAAGAAGAGAGAAACAGATTGAGGTATTAATATGAATACTGAGCTGTGGAGTGCTGCACTCACACCCCGGAGCTCTGAGGCTGCACGGCTCCCAGCTAAAGCAGCAGCAGCAGCAGCTTTCATAAGCCAAAGCTGGGGAGAGAGACTGCATGCCATCCGCAACCCGCAGCCGTCTCACATACACAGGTCAGAGGTCACGCCGGGGTCAGGTCATCGTACATTTTTTACACGTGTTTTTGGATCTATCTGTCATGGGCCCAGATGTAGCAGAAGGCAAACACTGACAGCACATTTCTCTCTACGCTACAGCGAAATGAACCATGGAGAGACTTCCTCTGAGAACACATTCCACAGGACTTTGGCTACACACATGTGCCTGCAGAGAGGCTGTGAGTTCAGAGAGACTGTGGAATGATAAAAGCAACTGTTCTCATTTATTTTTCTGATAAGAGCGCCAAGTATCAGAATAATCCGTCAGTATACCAGTCAGTGTACGCAAAGTCAGTATACCAGTCAGTGTACACAAAGTCAGTATACCAGTCAGTGTACGCAAAGTCAGTATACCAGTCAGTGTACGCAAAGTCAGTATACCAGTCAGTGTACGCAAAGTCAGTACACCAGTCAGTGTACGCAAAGTCAGTATACCAGTCAGTGTACGCAAAGTCAGTATACCAGTCAGTGTACGCAAAGTCAGTATACAGTCAGTGTATGCAAAGTCAGTATACCAGTCAGTGTACGCAAAGTCAGTATACCTGTCAGTGTACACAAAGTCAGTATACCTGTCAGTGTACACAAAGTCAGTATACAGTCAGTGTACACAAAGTCAGTATACCAGTCAGTGTACGCAAAGTCAGTATACCAGCTTCACTGTTTCAGTAGGTCAGTCAGGACCAGAGTTATCAAAGCTTTGACACGTTAAAATTTGTTGCATGAATTTTCAGTCATATGATTTGAATTTGTAACAAACTAACTACCTCAACCAATAGCATGCTCACATATTCTTTTAGCTCCAGAAAACAGTTCTGCATTACTAAATGCATTTGTAAATCAGTTCCAGGCAGTCTCGTCCCCTTAGACTGACTCCTCCTGGCGCGCATGTTCACCCACAGTGTCCCACTGCAAGCCCGCACCACTGTTACTCAGGGTGTGCTCCTAACGTATTATTAAATAATATAACAACAAATTTAATGGTGCCAAATATATGTCGATAGTGTCTCATATTGTATGTTTGCGTGGGGTTTCCCTGTCAATCAGGTTGTTGTCAATCAAGATAATACTGTAAATATTGTGTGTGTGTGTCTGTTAGTCAGGGTGTTATAGGGCCAGCAGCATGAGCAGCAGTAGGGCGGGGCCAGGTGCGGTACCTCGGCACTCTTCAGAGACAGAGAGGACAGGAGAGAGGAGAAGGACAGCAGGTCTACAGGAGGCGGGGCCAGAGAGATGAGGGGGCGGGTGGCGTCTGTGTGGGACTGGCACACATCTGCCAACATGGGCGTGTTCTGAGACACAGAGAGAGAGAGAGAGAGAGAGAGAGCGGGCATGACCACTCCTCCAATAACCCGCTGACCAGCCACGCCCCCCTTCTGAATGCACGTGGACACGCCCATGTGCACCACCATGCTGATGAGCCGGTCACATGGGGAGCGGGGCAATGGGCGGCCATCAGACACGAGGCAGGAACGGACTACGCAACGCACACACACACCCAACACCCACTCACTCACCCCCAACACACACACTCACTCCCAACGCACACACACACCCAACACCCACTCACTCACCCCCAACACACACACAGACTCACTCACTCACCCCAAAACACACACACACACACCCCAACACCCACTCACTCCCAACACACACACACACACACCCCCAACACCCACTCACTCCCAACACACACACACACACACCCCCAACACCCACTCACTCACCCCCAACACACACACAGACTCACTCACTCACCCCCAAAACACACACACACACACACACACACACACACACACACACGTGTGGATTAACCCTCCTCAGTGTGGCCTGAGACAGAGACACACACAGACACAGACACAATCACACCAGTATAGTCCGATGCACAGCAGAGTGCAACATGGCAGAAAAAAGACCAAGAAAGAGGCCTCCTAAATTTTCAGCGTCGAAATAGAAAAAAAATGTGATGCCACACCAATGCTATAGCTATGCAGACCTATATTGTTAATGCTAAATATAGTTTTTAAAATGTTATTAATACTACACCAACACTGCTTTTTACTGCTAAAGCTATATTTACACTCTACTACACTGCTAATGCTAAATCCACTCTGTGCTATGCTGTTAATGCTACACCAGAACTGCTACATAATGCTAATTCTACAGCTACACTGTTCTGTGCTGCAACTGCTAGAGCTACAATATGCTAAATTGTTAATGATGTCATGCTACATCTACACTGCAATGTACTGCTAATGAGCTCATGCTAATCTACACTGTCATACAACGCTAATGCTACATCTACAGCGTTTTGCACTGCTAATGAGGTAAGGCTTCAGCTACACTGTGGAATACTGCTAATGGGTTAATGCTACATCTACATGCTGTTAAACCGCAAGCACTACACCTGAAACTGTGCCTCACTGCTAATGCTACGGCAACACTGTGATGCACTGCTTCTGAGCCGATGCCACACCTACTCTGTGCTACACTGAAAATGCTACATGTACTCTGTGCTATACTTAAAATGCTACATCGACTCTGTGCTACACTGCTAATGCTACATCTACATTGTGCTGTGCAATCACAAACATCTGTACTGAGCATGAGCACAGATGTGGGCGTGGCTCCTGGGCATGCACAGGAGAGATGCCACGCCCTTCAGGTGGGGGAAAGCGAGGGTGAGAGGTCAAGGAGGAGGCACAGATGGAGGAGGCGGAGGTGAGGCGGGTGGGACGGTCGTACCTCCTTCATACAGACGGAGTTCAGGGGGAAACCCTTCCCTCCAGTCAGGCGTGTGTACCTCTTCTCCAGGGCAGCAAGACATTCTTTACCCTAAACACAAACACCTTTCATGTTCACCTGTCACAGGTGGCTATGCTCATGCACTTTGGATTGTAGAATGTGCATGAATAAAGGGTTTTGCTGCCGTGAGCATTAGGGCAGCCCTACCCTCTGCAGCATCATCTGCAGGTTGTTCTTCTCCTTCAGGAAAGTCTCCTTCTCCCGCCCGGCCTGCTGGGTAATCTGACTGGACTGCTTCTTCAAGGCCAGGATTTTCTCCTGCACAGGAAAAAAAAAAAAAAAAAAATCAAACACAACATTAGACTGATGGACCGTTTAAGGAGTAAATTGACTGTTTCTACCGTATTGGGTAATCGGGTGGCTCCTGAAGAATGTGAGAGGTATGTGTGATGTGTGAGGGGCACGTGTGTGGCATGTGTGGTGTGTGAGGGGCGCGTGTGTGGCATGTACCTTGCGTGTGACGGAGCTGCGCTGGTACTCAGCGATCTCTCTCAGCAGTTGCTGGGTAACCGTCTCCTTCTCCTCGTCCTGACGGCTCTCCCGCTCCAGCTGCTGGAACTCAAGATCCTCAAACCGCTTCTTTTCCAACTCCAGGGAGTCTGCATCCTGAGAGAACACACACACACACACACACACACACACACACACACACACACACACACACACACACACACACACACACACACACAGACATACACATGGATTAGACCTCACCTCTGCACTGTGTGTGTGAGTGTGTGTGTGTGTGTGTGTGTGTGTGAGAGACAGACAGTACGGTGCCTCCACTTAGAGCACACATCATGATGCACTGTCTTCACACATCCTCTCCCCTTGACCTCTCTCTGAGTTTACTCCGCTGTTCTTATTTCCCTTTGGAAGTATGGTGGCCATTTTGCCTGTCATCAAGATTCTGAACCGCAAGTACGACATGAAATCCTCAGATCTGACCTTGCATACCTTCAGACGTGACAGGATCAAATTCAGCTACATAAAGCATCCTTACACATGCTCTTCATTCCCACAGATCATCGTACCGACCTTAGCAACCACTGTCAATCCTAGCAATCAATGGTGAAACAGCAAATATTATTGTCAAATCTAACTTCTTGATGGCAAGTTGATCCTCTTCTCTATGGTGTGTCTTAATTATAATATTTCTGATATATACTGTGAAAATAAGACCAAGGCAAACAGCAAACTTGCATTCTGAGCAGCACATTTCCACCAGTGCTCTTGTGAGTGTGTGCGATCGTGTGTGGAGGTACACAGTGTGCAAGAATGCAGACCAGAGCATGCTGTATGATGGAATTCGAGGAGGAGGAAACAGGAAGATGCAGAGTTAGTTGACAGGAAGTAGGAGGAGGAAGAGGAGGAGGAGGAGGAGGGGCCAGGAGCTACTGACCCTGGAGAGCTGCAGCTGGAGCTGCTCCTTCTGGGCCTCGGGGCAGGAGTCCATCTGGGTCTTCTGCTCAGAGACGAGTGCGGCCAGCCTGTCCACCTCCGCCCTCTCTGCCTGCAAACGGGCCCTGCCCTGCACAGAGCCAGCCCTCATGCACGCATTCACACGCACGCACACACACACATTCACACACATTCACACACACACACGCAAGTGCGCACGCATCCGCATGCATGCACACACATATATGCACGCCCACAGACATACACGCACGCGCACACACACACACACACACACACACACACACGCACACGCACGCACACACACAGAAGAGAGAGGACAGGGTAGTGCATTAGTGTCACAGCCAGGATGGGGTGGAGTTAGAAGTATTATTCAGTTTGTGGGTGGGCTTTGGGGGCGTGGCAGCCAGGCAGGGTGGCAGGGGAAGGCTGAGGGGGGGTAGAGGGGTGTGGGAAATATGTTCATAAGTATGAAGACAAGAAAATGGCCTTTTAGTCAGTCCTGTAAGTCTGTACTCTGGGGAAGATTCATCCGTTACAATCTGACCCACAGCCTCAACACATAACCCAACGGACCAACCCTAAAACATCACTTCACAGACTAACCTCACTACATAACCCGACGGACCAACCCTAAAACATCACTTCACAGACTAACCTCACTACATAACCCGACAGACCAACCCTAAAACATCACTTCACAGACTAACCTCACTACATAACCCGACAGACCAACCCTAAAACATCACTTCACAGTCTAACCTCACTACATAACCCAACGGACTAACGCCACTACATAACCCAATGGACTAACCTCACTGTATAGCCCAGCAGATTAACCCACTACATAACCCAACGGACTAACGCCACTATATAACCCAATGAACTAACCCCACTACATAACCCAGGAGAATAACTCCACTACATAACCCAACGGACTAAACCCGTAACCCTGTGCATGTGCTGGGATCGCACAGACAGAAAACATACAGTGACACTCCTGCATGCACACAGCCTGTGTGCAGACGTTTGCTTTCTTCTTTCCAAAAGACATTTCCTCAAGCTTTTCTGTAGGTCATTAGTGATCACATACGCTCATCTGCACCGTTCGCAAAATATATCAGAGTCCTTGGCCTTGAAAATCAATCTGGAGAGTTTGGTAAGATTTAGTAATGGCACAGCAGGACGCTGCTAAAATGTGGAAATATTGATATGACTTCATGAAATGAGCAGCCAGTTGGCTCCAGGCTGTTGAGGCTGGAATAATGACTTTTCAATATCAAAGACGAGCCCCGTCGCCATGGCGATGGGGGTGGGGGGTCACACTGTCATGTCGAAACCAAAAGTTGAAATCAAAGTTGGGACAAGGCTTAAGAGTAGCAGCCTAAACGATCCCGGCTGTTTGGCTCACGGGTCAAACAGAAAATGATTCCACCTCGTCCGTGAGGACACAGCAGACGAACGGAAACACTCAAGAGGTTCCCAAACTGACCTGCGCCTTCCCAGGCCAGGGCCGGAACTTCGGCCTCCTCGCACCCCGGGCCAGTGCCAATCCAAACATCTTTCCTGCGCAGGCGTCTGCAGACTCAGATTTTGGGGTAAACAGATTTTCGCTGGTTTTGCGAGCTGGGGGTTTCATGTGTCGCTGCGAGGTTAGGGAGCTGGAGCTGTGGACTCTGCAGCCCCCAAGCAGCTGGCAGGGTTAACGAGAGGCCGGAAACAGGGGCGAACATGAACCCCCTCCCTCCTCAATCATTAATCCGGTACTACTGCTGCATCCTGAAATAGAGCCCCAAACACAGAGAGCTGCCCCCCTCCTGTCTGCGCCCGCCTCTCTCTGGGGTCACCGCTACCTTGAGGATTCTCCCTCCGGTTCCTCTCCATCCTTACCCACGCTCCTCTGCGGTATATTTAGGCTCGATAACAGGCAAAGCCGGACAGATGCCTTGTGAGCTTGCCCTAAGAGCAGAAGCAGCTTTGACCTACCAGAGACCTGATGTAAAGAGACCCATCTCTTAACCAGAGCGCTCGGGACTGTTTGATCACACCTCCCTACCTGCCTTAAGGGGGGTGTGCATGCTAGGGACACGCCCTCTTTCGGGAGGTGGGTGTGGTTACCTGAGATTTCTCTACATGCACGATGTTCTCCAGGTTGGCCAGCTTCTCGTTGAGCTGCTCCAGTGTCTCCTTCTCCTGCTGCAGCTGAGAGACCTCAGAGTCCTGCTCGCCTTCCAACAGAGCGCGCTCCAACTCCATCTGGGGAGGGGGGGGTTAACCCACCTTCAGCAACACGTTACAGCGCACGACACACACCCAGCGATCCACAAAAACAAATCACACCGACTTCAAACAGAGAGAGAGGATGAAGTGTTCCAGGATAAGAGAGCTGGGGGTGAGGGGTGGGGGTGAAGAGATTACTGGTGACCCAGAATATGCCTTTATGTGCCCCCTCTGTTGAATGCACCTAACCTACAGCCATAAAACACAGGACCACTGACAAAAACAGACCCAAGCCTTTTAAACTCAGCTTGAAAAGCAGGCATTCAATTGTGATATATGGTCTTTTTACTTTAATGTTTGACGGCGTACACACTCACACACACTCACACACACACACACACACACACACACACACACACACACACACACACACTCACACACACACACACACACACACACACACACACACACACACACACACACACACCTCTCTGACAGACTCCTCCATCTGGTTGTCCAGATCTTTGATCTTCTGCTCCAGCTCCTCCATGTTGTTCAGCAGCTGGATTCTCTCTTCCTCAATACGGGTCACTTCCTGTTTCAGCTGGCCATCCTCTGGAGAGGCTGCTGGCACCTGTTGATGACATCACAATAGTCAGGGCAGTTTATGCCAATCAGGCATTTGGGGCTTAAACTTGGTTCTGTTCCAAACTTGTAATACTTCAACTCAGAAGGCTAAAACAGGGGTGTGTAAATGATTGGCTGAGTAAATCACCGAGCGTAATGGCAACCGTTGGACAAACATACAGCATTTCATGAAGCACAGGTCCATTAGTCAGCCATTGCTGCAGTCAGTACCCCAGGACCAAACTGTCAGAAATTTATTAGCAAAACAACATGTTCTCACAGTTTAAAGTTTTCTTGATCAGACAGCTATCAGCTTTATTTTGACTTTGCTTTAATGACAGCAATCACACCGAAGAGGCGCGTACTACTTGTACGAGCTGGATGGGAAAGCTGAAATAAACTATGACTTACCAAGATCATGTCATAATTTATGGAATATTTAACATAAATATGGAATATTTAACATATTCCACGCAAGTTTTTTTGATATTTACTGTGGCTATGCACACATATTAGCTTTGTATTATTTTATATAACTTCTAATACTCCTCCCTCCACGTTTGGCTGGGCTGTGACCTCTAACCACAGCGAAGCTGTCAGACACCAGACCCTGTCAACAGCTGTCACTGCAACACAACGTAAACTTAATATACACCCTACGCACACATAACGTATATCCAGCACATATCCAACGTACATTTCCGCCGCACGGATTTGCACTTCCTCTGCACCAGGAAACCTTATACACACATTTAACATGAGAGCGTTCAGTGTGTTAACAACCTACAGCAGACTGCACAGAACCTACAGACTAAACAGACTGCAGGATGTAAACATGTATGTGGATGTATGTGTGTGTGTGAGAGAGAGAATTTGGAAAATGTGTGGTATGTTTGGAGCTCTTGATTATTTGGACGGTGTGTGGTGTATTTAGAGGTTTTGTCATATTGTATATTTTAAAGATGTCCAGTTAAATAAAAGGTTGTACAAACAGTGTTATTATATGTTATTTTAAGATGACAAGGTACATGGTTAGTGTAAATCAGTATGAAGGTTAGCGTAAGCGAAGGCTCGTACAGTAACGCACACAGAGTGGAGCTTCGTGAGCGGGGGGTGTTCAGTTACGCTGCGCCAGAGCGCCTTGACTTTGGGCCGGATTTACACCTTCACGATCATATTTCCCTATTAAATACTGTACATACACATGAAAGCAAGCATGAACACACATACATACACAATCGTATACGCACACACACGCGCGCACGCACGCACATCAACACACAGAAACATACACATCCACACTCTATAAATACACAAAAAAGCCTTATGCACTAAAAAAATAATACACACAAACACACATCCACATGTTTGTGGTGATCAGAAATTACTGCTTTCCAGCTAAAGCATGTATAATTTTCTAAAGCTGAATGCACATAAGGCAAGTAAAATATGCATGGAATGTAACCCATGCAGTTTAAGTATGTATAAAGTGGATATAATGTGCAAAATGCATTCATGACACAGAGCATGAAGTGTGTCCAATGTGTGTATGAAATGTGTAAATCCATCGAGAGCCATGTCTTCACCCTGCATCTCTTCCACAATTCCTGCTTAACCCTCCCTCCACCTCTCCATCCAGGACTGGAGTTAAACCTGCAGACACTGCAGCCCTCCAGGACTGGAGTTAAACCTGCAGACACTGCGGCCCTCCAGGACTGGAGTTAAACCTGCAGACACTGCGGCCCTCCAGGACTGGAGTTAAACCTGCAGACACTGCCCCCTGCAGGACTGGAGTTAAACCTGCAGACACTGCAGCCCTCCAGGACTGGAGTTAAACCTGCAGACACTGCAGCCCTCCAGGACTGGAGTTAAACCTGCAGACACTGCGGCCCTCCAGGACTGGAGTTAAACCTGCAGACACTGCGGCCCTCCAGGACTGGAGTTAAACCTGCAGACACTGCGGCCCTCCAGGACTGGAGTTAAACCTGCAGACACTGCGGCCCTCCAGGACTGGAGTTAAACCTGCAGACACTGCGGCCGTCCAGGACTGGAGTTAAACCTGCAGACACTGCGGCCCTCCAGGACTGGAGTTTGGGATCCTTGTGACAATGCATTTATGACATGCATGTTTATTATTATTATTAAGTATTATTGAACTATCATTTATTTAAGCTATAACTGTATTACCCATTGTGCGACCACAGAACAATAACAATATTCTTTACATTTTATTATAAATGAGCAAAATCTTTCCAACATGTACCTCTCACTCTTACAGCAGCATATGCCACTAAAGAGACAGACGGGCAGCAGAGACACTGCGCAGACTGGGGTGGGCCAGTGCTCCTGTTAAAGCTGCTACGCTAACAAAGCTTAACTCAACTCCCCAGACAGAGAGGAGGGGCTTACCGTGGGAGTCCTGATTGGCCGTGGGGAAGGGGAGGGGGCGGAGCTGCGGGGAGCGGGGCCCTCTGTATTCCCGCTGCGTCTGCGCTGGCGGTTGGGCGGCTCGTAGCCATTCTCGGGCGCGGTGCTGGCGGTGTCTGAGAACACGGATTCATCGTCAGACACCTGCAGTTTCTCCAGCTCCTTGGTGATCTTCTGCAGGTCGGCCGCCGCGGAGCCGCCCGGGTCTCTGCCGGCCCGGTCCAGCTCAGAGCACAGGTTTAGAATGGTCTCCAAACGCTGCCTCTCCTGCCGACCACAAGGAGAGTCAAACACTTTATACACACACACGCACGCACGCACGCACGCACGCACGCACACACACGCACCATGCGCACACTTACACAAATATGCACACACACACGCACATGCGCAGAAACAAACACACGCACAGACACACGCATGTGCACATGTACGCACATATCCACACACAAATACACATGCACGTATGCGCACACACACGCGCACAGTGCACAAACTCACAAAAATGTCCATCAGTACCACACAAGCAGGGGAGAGCAGGAGCACTGAGAGAGAGAGCGAGAGAGAGAAAGAGAGAGAGAGTGTGTGTGTGTGTGTGTGTGTGTGTGTGTGTGTGTGTCAGGGGGGTATGTTCAAATTTCATCTCTATCCTTTCCTCCAAACGAAGGATACATCGATGTATCCTACCGCTGAAGTCTTTTCACATTTCTGGGTGACATCATTGTGCTCACGACCAGCCAGATTATAAGTCCATCCCACAGAAGATTTTGATTGGTTTAGGTCTCCTCGGAATCAGTCAAAGTTACACAACTTCATCAATAGCCGAGGTGGACTACGATGACGGGCTAATCCTCACTTCCTTATATCCTGCACTTGTTTCCTCCACATACTTCCGGGGTAGGAGAAGAGCGGTGGAGGCGAGTGGAGGAAAAGAGGGGATGAGAAAAAGTATTGGAACGCACCCAGAGAGAGGACAAGTGAGAGAGAGCGAGAGTGTGTCAGCGAGAGGGGGATCCTGGAAAGAACGTGACAATCTAAAAACAGCTCTAGTGCAGGAGGAGGTTCTAGCACATGCCGTTCATCCTGCTGCGTCCTCCTTACAACAGGTACACACACACCTTTACACACACCTGTGCACCAACACACCTGTAAAACCAACGCTCAGACTCCAGTAATAATCCATCCTGCATTATTACAGCGTTACACCCTCCTGTGTGCAACATCAGCACAGGACCCGTAATCTCCAGAACGTCCCACAGACAACAGCTGCATTCAGCATCATGTGACCACGTTATACTGAATCACAGGCATGTCACGCGTGCTCCTGTCCACAGCACCGTTTACATTTCTCACACTGTCCCTTCACACTGCTGCATATCTGCGCAGTCTGGAGCAGGACCTTCCTCAGGGCTACACTGGAAGGGCCCCACCTGGGCATCAAACGCGCAGCCTCGTCAGTAAGCAAGCAGAGGGGGAATGAAAGCGTTTGTCCTCACCGTGAGCCGGAAGCGTACGGATCGGAGCCGCGGAGCGACGCGGAACGGCGAAGGGCACTCACCCGACCGGCCGAGCCCGGCAGGACCGGGTTGAAGCGCATGGTGACCACCTCTCCGCGAGCGTTAACCACGAGTCGGATGAGCAGGCAGGGATCCCCCAGGGTTCCAGAGCTGGGCGCGAGGGGCCGGGGCGGGCCAAGGGACAGAGCTAACGCTGGGGCTATGGCGAGGGGGACGAGTGGGACTGAGGGAGAGGGGCGCGGGGAGGGGAGGGGCACCGGCTGGCTCTGCCTGAAACCGGACCCCATCAAAAACAGCGTCTGGCATCCGATTGGACAGGATATACAAATATAGGACCAGTGGCGATTTAATCCTTCCGTTCCCCCCATGGGGACCGTGCCCAAGAGCTGAACCATCGCCAGCGGCCCCCTTCACCCCCCCAGCCTCGGGACGGAGATCCCATGGCTGCCCTCTGATAACCACACTTTAATATGTCAGATTTCACGCAGCCCATCCAGAGACACGCACCGACCATCAGAGTCTGCAGTCTGACTTTTATGAATGAAAACAGAATCATCAGCCGGTACATTTATTCAACTACAATTTCCCAGTTTTTTCCCAGTATTTTCAAAGGGAAAGTGTCTGAGCATTCGACTCCTGGATGGTGTCAATTTCAGCGCCTCGTTATAGACGCTGTAAAACGTTGAATTGGATTGTTGTTCTAAGTTTATCTGTGTTTATTTGGATCTGTCCCTGTCAACTGCACATTAAGCAGGCAAATTAACCCCCTGCACATAACCACAGGCAGTCCAAACTGTGCTGCCGCTACCATGGTGACCCGCCACCGAAATCAGAGATGCCACACCCTCATGAGACCCACTCCAGCAGGGAGGGGTCCTGAATCTGTGCTCCCCCAGCACAGCACAGCAGCTGCAGGTTAGAGGACAGGGTCATGGGACCAGGATGGGGGAGGACATGCTGTGGGACAGTGTGTGCAGGGAGGTAAGTTGCCAGCAGGGGGCAGACTGGAGTCAGAAGACGCTCATCTTCGTGTGATGTGGTGATAACAGCAATGTGTGTGTGTGTGTGTGTGTGTGTGTGTGTGTGTGTGTGAGTGTGTGTGTGTGTGTGTGTGTATACAGAGACAGAGAAACCAACACAGGAACTCTGTCCAATAGAAGATTGAACAGAGAGATATGAGAGAGACCAGCATATGAGAGAGACCAGCAGCGCTCACCAGTCTCTCCACCTCCTGTTCGCGCAGTCGCTCGTCTCTCTGCCGCTGGTGGTATCCCCGCAGCTCCTCCTTCCCGCTCAGCGAGCTGATGCTACCCTTGCGCTCCCGAAACGCCCCCAGCCCCGCCTTCCCGAAGGAGGACCGCCTCTCCCCGAATCCCAGGTCCAGGCAGGAGGAGGACGAGCGCAGCCCCCGGCCCCCCCGCCACCGGGCCCCGAGGACGTCAGGCTCATCTTCTTGGCCACGCGGGGGCTGGGTGGGACGCTGGTTGCCGAGGAGACGCTGCTGCGGGGCTCCTGGGAGACGGAGCTGCGAGAGGAGCGGGAGGAAAGGGAAATGGAGGCCACCTCTGTGTAGGCCTGGTCATTCTGGGGCGGCTCGGGGGCGGCACGGGGGGGCAGGGCGAGGGGCGCCAGCGCGTTTTCGGAGGACCTGTAGAGGCGCGGCAGCGAGCGACTGTGGGACCCCATTCCGGTGAGGGACCCCGCGGAGTACTTCCGCTGCCGTGGCCCCGGGTCGGGCCCCAGGTCCCGTCCCCCGCCCCCACGGCCCCCGTCCTGGGAGAGCATGCGGCGGGACAGGCGGGGGCTGGAGGGCATGCTGGCGGGGGTGGGGGGCAGGGCGTCATTTGGGGAGGACCCGTTCCACATGGGGAGGAGGGGGCTGCCCCGCTCGGAGGCCGGAGAGGTGACCAGCAGGTTGTCCTGGGAGAGATTCCGTGAGCCGGAGCGGGAGTATGGGGCGTCCACACCCACACTGCGCCGAGGGGAGGGGGGCACGCTGCTGACAGACACGGGGGGCGGGGTGGGGCTGAGGGGCGGGGACTTGGTCAGACTGAAGTAGGAGGGGCTGCAGTCCCCATTGGATCGCTGGCTGCTCTCTGCCGCCGCCTTCCTGCGCTGCAGTGTGTCCATCAGGTCTCGTAGCTCCGCCCCTGATCGCACGCTCCGCCCACTGGCCCGGCTGTAGTCAGACCCAAACTTCAGATAGTCTGGGGGAGACAGGGAGACGGAAACAACTTAAGAACCGCTCTGCCAAACTTACTACCAAACAGAACACTAAAAAATGATTCAAATTTGAATCATACACACAGAAACACACACTTTGTCTTATTTTTGGGTCACATGCGCTTTCCCTGCAAAGGGTGACACAGGTGTGACCCTGAAGAGGCAGAAGCGCTGTGAAGGACAGGTGTTTGGAACATGAGGATAGCTTGTTTCCAAGAGGCAGTGAAATTTCTATAAATTAACTCTGTTTTGACGCTTCTGTGTTTATGAAGTCTGCATGCCTTTTTGTTTTCGTTTTGTACGTTTGCGCCATAGTCAGTAACAAACAGATGAGCTGCTTGGTAATGGAGGTAGCGGACACCGTGCCAGACCCATGGACGTGGCCTGCGGAGCGGCCTGCTGTGGGTTGAGTCCTCCCTCCCTTTTCCCTGCGTGGTTTGTGGAGGCTGTTGTGACCCCCATTTTATTTCTTTTGTGCAAACTCCCAGCACACACATCAGTGTTAGACATGGTCGCTTTGGTGCAAAAATCATTAGTGCGCACACTCCAGGGTCAAAGGAGCTGGGCTGTGACTGCACAAACACACTCCTTGTAAATTCTGGAATGTTTCACACTTGAGCTGTTTACACTCCTGCAGACAAAACAAGTGCACTGAGAGATCTCACACACACACACAGACACACACACACTGAGAGGATATACAAACACACACACACTGAGAGGATACACACACACACACAGACACACACACAGACACACACAGACACACTGAGAATGACAGACAGTTATGTCTGACTAGTGCACGACGTCTGAAATAGAGTATTAATGACCGGTGCTAACTCATAATAACCCATAATTATTTTCATCTGTCTCTAACCTGTTTGGTCAGTTTGGGAGGTCTGGAAAAAAAATCTACAGAAAGAAAAAGGTCTTTAAATGACCCTGAAGCTCAAGCAGATGGATCTGCGCTCTAAAAATGCAGATTGCAAAATGTTCTTCTAAAAACTCCCACAGTCCGGTCAGAGGAATTTACTGCCAAATTCTTTGTTGTGGCAGTTTTACAGTCAGCACCTGCAGCCATACCGGCCTCTCCGCAAAACAATCCCAGCATGCACTGGGTGAAGCATCCGGCACCGCAGACACACAGACCACCTTTCCACAGTCAGCACCACACACCAAACAGTCATTAGCAAAGACCATTTAAGCTTTCAGCCAATAAAACAACAGGATTGTAAATTCCAAGGATACAATGAACTTCTGTAGAAATAAACCCAGCATGCAGAAACAAATGTGAGCTACGCTACATATCAAAGCTATGCCATTAACCGAGCTACGCTACATATCAAAGCTATGCCATTAACTGAGCTACGCTACATATCAAAGCTATGCCATTAACTGAGCTATGCTACAGGTCAGAGTTATGCCATTAACTGAACTGCTACGCTACATATCAAAGCTATGCCATTAACTGAGCTACGCTACAGGTCAGAGTTATGCCATTAACCACACCTACATATCAAAGTCATTTAGCTACGCTACATATCAAAGCTACCATTTAAGCATTCAAAGCTATGCCATTAAATAAAACAAAATGCCATTAAGGAGGTCAAGTTATGCCATTAACAACGCTACAGGTCAGAGTTATGCCATTAAATGAACAGAGTTATCTGTAGAACATATCAAAGCAATGCCATTCTTTCATATCAAAGCTATGAACTGAGCTACGACATATCAAAACATTAAAGCTGCTACATATCAAAGCTATGCCATTAACTGAGCTACATACATATCAAAGCTATGCCATTAACTGAGCTACGCTACAGGTCAGAGTTATGCCATTAACTGAGCTACGCTACAGGTCAGAGTTATGCCATTAACATATCAGGTCAAGTTATGCCCAGCTACGCTACAGGTCAGAGATAGCTATGCTACAGGTCAGAGTTATGGTCAGACGCTACAGGTCAGAGCTATGCTACTAACTGAGCTATGCTACAGTTTAATCAGATCAGTCTCCAGCCACATGTTCAGGGGGCGATTATGTCCCACGTTTAATAGTTCAATAAAATCATTTCAGGGCAATTATCAGCTATTCTTGCTTTCTGAGCAAAATAATTACAATTTGTATTTATACTTTTAGTCCTGGTTAGTGCAGAATAACTTACATTAGCGCTTTAGCAATGCTACATATTTGGTCATTGGTCTGGGAAGGTGGTTAGCCAGGTCTGACACCATTGCTTATGTTAATCAGGTGATTGTACCGTACTGTAGCTTGGATAAATGTCTGCTAAATGACTGAGGTAATGTAATTAGCATTTTTGTCATAACCGCATGGCTGGTCAGTTAGTTGCCCTGACTCCACACCATTTCTCATGGCTCTTTTACTTTGGCCTGAATCAGAAGCTTGGAATGTGGCTCTGGTGAAACTGACGTGAGTAATTTTCTTTTTCTGTGGTGTTTACACTACCGTGGGGATCTTTTGCTGAGTGCTTGAAGGAGAGGCCAGTTCGATTATACTTACATGCAAGCCGTACGCAAGAAGAGACAGAGCGTTCTGGGTGAAAAATGTGAAAGTTTATACTGCTCTGCTAATGCTAATGGGGAGTATCCTTCACACATCATTTATACTGTTCCTCTGGAGGTACACAGTTACAGACCCCCCCTGCTGTAAACCCCATTACAGAAACACTCCCAGCCATCAGCCGTTATCCAACAGTTACTCAATCACATTATCATTTCTATGCCACTCATCTGATCTTCTGTTGCCTACAAAATTTCATATGTATTTTCCTGTTAATAAATTGTGGTTTTCTTTAAGGGAAGCTTCTGTGTATACTGATTTACTGTATTGTTAATTAACCATTTGCCGTCCTTGACAGGTTAACAGGTTGACTCCTGTTCTTGACATTTCTCTGGGACTGTACTTCCCTCCTCTAAGGTATTTTTGCACACACATTTTGGCCCTGAGCTATGCGCTTGTCTTCACGTTGTGAGTCACTGTGGATAGCAGTGTATGCTAAATGCCTGCAGTGTAATGTATCTCTGCTGTGGAGTGTGTTACAGGAACATAACACACTGCAGGCCTGCAGACTGTGAAACTCTGGAGCGTGCCGGTTCATCACCTGCCTTGTATGGAGAGGGAGAGACAGAGGGAGAGAAAGAGAGAGGGAGAGACAGAGGGAGAGAAAGAGATAGGGAGAGGGGGAGAGATGCAGCACAGAGAGAGAGAGGGAGAGAGGGAGAAGTGCAGCACAGAGGGAGAGAGGGAGAGGTGCAGCACAGAAGGAGAGGTGCAGCGGAGGGCAGAACGGTAGCAGGAGCAGAGGCCAGCCTCATCAGGGGCCGGCGGTGCGCTCTCTCTCTCTCTCTCTCTCCATACATGGACATGCTTGGATCCTGCTGTTTCATTTCTGAGCACAGTGGCCCTGCGCTGTGAAACTGGGTGGAGGGGTAGGCACAGGGGGGGTCACTGAGTGCGGGGGGGTTCCTCAGTTTGTTTGCAGGAGAGAAAATTCCTCATGTTGTGCAGCAGGAGGTGGCAGTGGGGGGGGTTACGTGGCAGACAGGCTGACAGCAGCACTCTGCACCTCTTTCCTACCCATCAATCATCACCATGGGGGGGCACATATGCGCTAGACCGCCTGCAGAAAGGGAAAACATTCCACATGTGACGTCACGCCACAGACTCACCGTCAGCAGATCTGCGGGCTGCGGGGGGGGGGGGGCACAGTGTGTGTGCATGTACCTGGATGTGTGAGAGAGTGCATGTGGTGTCCATGTCACTCAATGAGTCAGTAAGTGTATATGTGTGTGTGTGTGTGTGTGTGTGTGTGTGTGTGTGCGTGCGCACGCATGTGAGCCGTGAGAAACCCACTGACTTCCTGAATTTTCCACACTTCATTTTCTCAGACGATCTCGTGGTTTCAGAAAAAAACAAAACGTAAGAAAGCCAAAACACTTTCAGTGAAATATAAATGTTTGGTCTTTGTTTGCTGAGCAGTGACATTTACAGACCACAGAATGGGAACAGAGTAAACACAAACACACCTGTGAGATAAACACAAACACACCTGTGAGGGTGTGCTGGGTTGGGGTGGGGGAGTCTGTGGTTTGCAGTGGGGGGGGAAAGACTGTCCTTCTAAAACCACATCTCAGGCACGGTGGGTGAAAAGGATCCTGGGAAACACTAGCGCTTTCAGGCAGTTCCTGACTAACCATTGGCAGCTTAATCACACATCATTCCTTCTGCTTCCAAACACCCTCGAATGTGAGAGCATTATCGCGCAAACACCCACATCAAATGTGAGATCAGGGCGCAGATCACAGGTGAGGAGGGGAGGCGTGGCCTACCTGAGCTGTAGGCCAATGAGGACACAGGGCTCTTCTGCGGCAGCATGCTCTTGATTCGGCTCGCCTCCTCCGGGTGGTTGAAGCGGAAAAAGTAGGATTTACCCAGACACAGAGCGTAACCTACAGGAGAGACGCACACATTTAAGGCAATAACAATTAACACTGTCAGATTCTGATTTCATGGATGTACTGGGAAAGACTCTCATACATTTTCAATACCTTTATATGGAATAACAACCAAAACAGCATTTGTTTGACTTATTTCAATCAGGACCTGTAGCCCTGGAAGCTTCTCCAGTCTCTAGCACAGCAGTGATGGCTGATGGGATTGGAGCGAGTGCCTGGTTCACTGTTACATCATCGTTTCCCCTGACTGAACAGACATTCTCTCACTGTGCCAAGACCACCATTTAAAGGGTAATATGAGGAAAAACACCACAGTCACTTAAGCAGCCGCTGTGCCCATATATGTACTCTCAGAGAGATCTCACACACACACACTCACACACACACACACACACACACACACACACACACACACACACACACACACACACACACACACACACACACACACACACACACACACACACGCACACACACATATACACATATACACACACACGCTCTCTCACACACACACACACACACACACACACACACGCACACAAACACACACTGCAGTCACTTATTCCTCACAGTAACCCAATGGAACAGAGCTTAGCCCCTGTAGAGCCCATGTGTGCGTGAGGGGGTGCGTGAGGGGGTGGGGGTGTTGAGGAGAGCTCTATGCTCTGCTACAGACATGAGCCACAGCGGCACAGTGAGGTATGTACACCTGGGGCTGCGCGTAACACATGTGTGTGTGTGTCTGTCTGTTTGTGAGAATGTGTGTGTGTGTCTGTGTTTGTAAGAATGTGTGTGTGTCTGTTTGTGAGAATGGGTGTGTGTGTTTGTCTGTGTTTGTGAGAATGTGTGTGTGCGTGTGTGTGTCTGTGTTTGTGTGAGAGATGCCGTGCATACAAACACAGCTCATAGCTCCTCTCTAATGACTAGCAGCTTCATTTAACATTTAGCACTGGGGGGGCACAGCTACCATCACAGAGATCCGCTAAGCCACACCCCACAGCCCTCAAAAGCCTCCCCACAAAATACCAGCCCAAAGACAGAAAAACTACCCTCCAAAACACACGCCAGCTTCACTCACAAAATACCAGCCCAAAGACAGAAAAACTGCCCTCCAAAACACACGCCAGCTTCACTAACAAAATACCAGACCAAAGACAGAAAAACTGCCCTCCAAAACACACACCAGCTTCACTAACAAAATACCAGCCCAAAGACAGAAAAACTGCCCTCCAAAACACACGCCAGCTTCACTCACAAAATACCAGCCCATGAAACACTGTCCTGCAGAGCACACCAGACACCAGCCCACAGACTTGCATATGTTAAAGTTGTTCCATGGCTGTCCTGTTCACAAACTTATACAGCAAGAGAGAGGACTGTAACTTTCCCAACTAGTTCTGTTAACTCCTACATCACTCTCTCACTGCTTCATCACTCTCTCACTGCTTCATCACCCTCTCACTGCTTCATCACCCTCTCACTGCTTCATCACCCTCTCACTGCTTCATCACCCTCTCACTGCTTCATCACCCTCTCACTGCTTCATCACTCTCTCACTGCTTCATCACCCTCTCACTGCTTCATCACTCTGCTTCATCACTCTCTCACTGCTTCATCACCCTCTCACTGCTTCATCACCCTCTCACTGCTTCGCTGCTTCATCACCCTCTCACTGCTTCATCACTCTCTCACTGCTTCATCACTCTCTCACTGCTTCATCACTCTCTCGCTGCTTCATCACTGTATTTCTTCCAAAATCAGGCTGGCTGGACTGGGCTATTAGGTACGAGTAAACATGTAAATGCCCCATGCAAATGTGTGTGCATAGAACCCATTTACACCTGTGCAAATAAGTGCCTGTGTGCAGGTATGCCAGGTCACATGATATACAGAGCCATGGCAACCCGCAGCTTGCATGCCCCATGTTTCACGTGCTACCTGTCAAACTGGGCGCTTCTACAAACCTGGCTATGAGCAGACAGGCAGAAACGGCCTCTCACAGACTCTCAGGTATGTGAACTCTGACTGTGTTTTAACTGCAGTGCCAAAGCAGCTTTTTTTTTTATTCTATCACTCAGGGATAGTGGAGGTTGAGAAAAGCACAAAAAAAAACCCCACACACACACACACACAACACACACACACACACACACACACACACACACACACACACACACACACACACTCACACTCTCACACTCACACAGAACTAATCCCACCAGCATCTTTATGAAACTTCAGTGTGTGTGGGGGTGTGTGTTGGTGTGTGAGGGTGAGTGTTGGTGCATGTTGGTGCGTGTTGATGCATGGGGGTGCGTGTTGGTGCATGGGGGTGTGTGGGGGTGTGAGGCCTGTCAGTGCCACAGCTGGGCTGTCATTGTCAGTGCAGCAGGTTCCACTGAGGACTCCAGATGCACGCGAGCATGTCCCATCGGCCCGCTCCCCCCTGCAGCCTCTCTGAGCGGCCATCGTCAGAGAGGCTGCAGAACGCATCACTCAGAGTGGGGACAGGAGGGAGAGGAGTCTGACTGAACCCAGATCAGAACTGAACCCACAGTCTGCCCCGCGGTCTGGGGGTGCAGTTCCCCCAGGGCTGCTCTAACCACTGCTCATAAAACCTTAATTACCCCTGACAATTAGCTCAGCGTGTCGCATCTTTTAACGTCAGCCTGAGTTTGCTCAAGTGCCCCACTCTCAGCTTAATGATGATATATTTTTAGGGAACACATGTTAAAATGTGTGCAGCTCATAAAGTGATTAGAGTAAATGAAGCTAGGTTAATTGGCTGGAACCTAAACAAGCCCTCAAGCAGTTCAGCCAGCCGCCCACAGGCCCCAGAGAGCCGCCTTTTTCAGCTCAACATCTCATCTTGTGCTTTGGAAATGACGTCACAAAATTATCAAAGAGACACTTTACAAAAAATAAAGCCACTCTCCTCCTAGCCTTCACTCTTCCATTTATCACTTTCAGTCTGTCATTAGCAGTTCATCTTGTACTTTGAAAAGGCACAGCAAAATGATCCAAGTCCGGAAACCGATCAAGTAAAAGTATTTGACTTTTTGCCATAACAGTCAATTTTCTGTCATACTGAAGCCTGAAGCGATATTCCTGGTGCCATGACGTGTGCTCTCTCAGATTCTGCAGATGTGACATAGCTATCCTGTGAGAATTAGTGATTCCTTTTGTTAAAGTTATTCAGAAGGTGGGGGCTAAAGAATATGCACAGGATGGAAGAGCAATTCAGCATATTGTACTTTTTATATTCCAGTTTGAGAAGAATGAGAAAATGTAATCTTTGCTTCACAACATTAGATGTCACTTGGGGGGGGGTGTAGTCTCATCATTTTTTGAGGATGGTGCAATTACTCTCCCTGGTGGTGCCCCTCGTGAAACCACACATTAACACCCCCCGACCTGTCACGGTTCACCAGGAGACGCACCACTCAAACACAATCCCTGCAGCGAAGCCACAGCCAGCAGCCAAACACACTCCAGTGACCTAAAGCCATGTCACCACCAATATCAAAGGCCCAACCCCCTGCCTCCCCCCAAACACACATACACAGTTTACGTGCCTGCGTTACTTGCCTGTAACTTAATCTCAAGTTTACTTTCGCATATATGTGGCAGTTCTGCCGGTTCTGATAAGCAATTATTTGAAACTAGATATACCACCTGCGGCTAAATCATCCTTTCCGAAAAACTGATTAGTCTGGAGTGCAGACAGTGAAGTATGCAGTCCCTGATTTTACTGCGAAAATATTTACCAAACAAACAATTTAATGAAAGATGGTAAGTACAAATAACCGTTTCGAAGTAAACATACACTTTAAATATTGCAAGCCTGTACGACTGCCTGAACTGAACAAGGGCCGCTTTCATTAAGATAACGAGTCACCTCCGATTGTTTGATTTACTCCTGGATCCAGGTGAGCACGAGAGCAAAGTCTTTGTTTGCGCACGCGAGGGGGCCGCATTGGTTGGTCTGTAAACCTCCAACAAGAAAACGCACACTTCTCACATTTCGCTTCCACCCAAGTAGCGCTTCACTTTATCCAGATGTTCATTTTTTTAAAATTTTTTTTTACTTTTCTTAATTTCGTCGACCAACTAAACGTAAATACAGCCGGAAGAAACAACAAAAAAAGAGTTAAATAGAGTCGGAGTGGGCAAATCCTTCTGTGATGTACTGCTGCTCCGCACCAAATCTCAGCCAGGTGAGAGATCTAAAGCCGGTGTGGAAAAAGAGGTAGGGCACCACAAACAATGCGTGCTACGGAGCAAAAGCAAGGAGGATCCGTAGATAAACTGTACACCAGCCCGGTATCTGCAATAAGACACTAACTAATTGCAAGAAGTGTCCAGCTGACTTCGTGAACTTCAAAAGTTGCTTTTGTTCAGAGAACTGACCTTGTATCAGCGATCCATTCATGGGGTGCGACAGCTGTGCAGATTCCACGGACTCTCGGAGATTACCATGACAAAAGGGTCCGTTCCAGCAAAAAAACACTGCCGGCCAGTTATGCGTTCATTCAGTCCACACTACCGCGACTCCTGCTGGAGCCCGCGTCCGCCAGTTCGGATCATGAAAACTTCGATCAGATGGACCGCACTAACTTCTCAACGGAGGGGACAGGGCACACAAATCGGCTCAATCTCACACAAAAAGACACATGAGCCAGATTTGTTTCAATTTGCTACATTCATTTTAAATACAGTTTCTTAACTGACCCCTCTGCTGTGGTTAAACTGAAATCGGCTGGCAAAATATGTGGTTATCCGCGCCCCCCACCCCCTACGTTTGTGATGGTATGGGCACGCCGGCCTTAAAGACGCAGAGCCTGCCTGCGGCGCCGCTTATCGCTCCCTTGGTGATTAAATTCCCCGACAGCAGGAGGCAACAGTGCAGGTTTCAAAAGCACGATACTTTCCCTCAAGAGTTTTGAATGTTTCTTTGTTTTTCATGTTAAATTCAGCATGATGATACAATTCTCTAAACAGTTTTCTTCTGAAAAACAATTACTAAAGGAAAAATCACGTTTTGTCATTTTTTGTTTGTAGCCTATTGTGCATTTGGAATATTATTTGGCTTTAGTCTGTCTAATGTAACATCAATACATCGCTATAAGTTGTTCGGTATTTCAACACCACAGAGGAACTCCTCTCTGGAGTTTAGATCGAGCCCTGGCCGAGGATGGAGGGAGGATTCGCGGGTTTGTTGCTTTAAGGGGGCCGGCAAGTGCTTGCGGTTTGACTTAAGCTCAGGTAAGTCTTTTCATTCCGAAGATAAAAAAATAATAGTCATACTATGTAATTACAAAACAGCATATGCAAAAGATATAATTCTGGATATAGTAAAAATTGTTTATATATTATAGCATAAATGTTTTTTCCAGCATAGGTAAAGCAATGAATACATTGAAACCTTATGTAGAGTGTAGGGTATGTATACATTGCACTTCAGCAAAAAGTAAAACTTTTATTACATTAACCTATTTCTTCGGTATAATAAAATATTGAAACATAATGGGAGTTACTCTTTCAGAGCATACAACGTCAGCGGCCAAACCAAACTGAATGGTCCCAAGCACAGTGTTTTAACCTTGAACATTTTTGGGGTTGAATTGCTGAGCAGTTTTTCATTGTTCCATCTGATGGAGGAATTAAAACACACTGGTTCTCTGTTTTTGTATGAGCGCTTTTGTTTTTGTTCTTGGGTTTGTGCTCACAGCTACATCTGTATCCAGCTAGTATCATTCTTTTGTTTAGGCTGCTAGAACACCAGGCCTTTCAGTGACTGTTGGGCCCTTTTCTGATGAATGTGACTGGGTGAATGGGAGATTAAGATACTCATATTTACAATATTCTAATAGTTCAGTGCTTCTAAAATCAGAGGATACACATGTCTGCATATAAAATCGCTCACACAGTGTGTGTGTGTGTGTGTGTGAGAGAGAGAGAGAGAGAGAGTGCATGAGTGAGTGAGTGCGTGAGTGAGTGAGTGTGTGCGTTCGTGTGTGTGTGCATGCATACCTTGTGTTAGCTGGGTGGGCGTGGTCACAGGCACTCCATCCAGGGAGCACAGGTTGCCGCAGGGGTCCAGGGTGATGACCCCTCCGCGGTTGTGGATCTGGCAATGCTCTGCCTCGATGCCCGGCCCCTCTATGGTGATGTCCTGCGGCACGGGCGCATCCTCTCGGCCAATCCGGGTTACTCCTGAAAAAGATGGCCGGGTCTAAGCTAAGCAGCGCTGTCCCTCTTCCTGTCCAGCAGGACTTAGCGGAGGCACAGTTTACTCAGCTCTATTTTACTGCATTAAATTTATCTTTGAATTGAACCTGCAACCTCTGAGATATGAAATATGATATGAAACCTGGAAATTATTAGATTTTTCTGTCACCTCCATGGATTAATTGTACATGAGGCCCACTGGCTGTGTCTTAGAGCAGTGAAGCAGTGTGCAGTTGCGCTTGTGTGACACACTGTGTACCTGAGTGTCTCAGGATGGGCCAGAGGGGTTCAAAGTCATTACTACAGGATTGCAGGGGCGAGCCGAAACCTGCTACACCCTACAGGGGGGACAGACACATGCCTATCCTGGAACGTGAGTGTGTGTGTGTGTGTGTGTGTGTGTGTGTGTGTGTGTGTGTTGGGAGGGATCTTTTCCTAACAGTGTTTAATAAGGCAGGGGAACACATCGGGGGTGGGGTACGTACCTTCACTGAGTGGCAGCACAGTGATGGCCACGCTCAGACGGCCGCTCCCAAGGCTGACCAGATGGGGTGTGGCCGTCTGCACCTTCAGCCCCTTTCCCGTGTCAATCAAGTCCAGGGGCGGGCTGAGGGGCGGGGTCTGGCCTGGGGCCTGCCAGGATTGCCAGAGGGAAACACTGAATTCAGCTGGATGTTACGAGTGAGATTTCAAAATACAGACCTAAGGAAGCCATTCCAGTGGACATACTTTTCTTTCACAAAGGTATGAGGTCTCTCTCATTGTCACTGTGACCTCCCAGCAACATACCCAACCCAAGTTTGAATGTAGCTAGGGCTCCCTCCGGACTGAGTTTGGGGACGCTCCCTTAGCAGGGTGAGCCCCCGGCAGCCCTGGTTAGAGCCCCGCTCCCCCGCTGGGTTCCTGTTCATTCACTAATTACCCAGCTGTGTTTTATGTGAAAAATGTCAAGCATGTGAGCTGCCTGAGGACGGGCCTCTTCCAAGCACAACATTAGCGTTAGCCACGGAGGGGCTCCGTGTCACACGCACCCAGCTGCTCCCATAATTCCACAGGCCAGCGCAATACTGGCAGACAGAACGCAGAAGGGCCAGACGCACAGCATTAGACACATGCAAACACAGCTGTCTCTAAAGCACAACCCAACACAGCCAGCTGTCTCTAAAGCACAACCCAACACAGCCAGCTGTCTCTAAAGCACAACCCAACACAGCCAGCTGTCTCTAAAGCACAACCCAACACAGCCTTCCCTACAGCACAACCCAACACAGCCAGCTTTCCCTACAGCACAACCCAACACAGCCAGCTGTCTCTAAAGCACAACCCAACACAGCCAGCTTTCCCTAAAGCACAACCCAACACAGCCAGCTGTCTCTAAAGCACAACCCAACACAGCCAGCTTTCTCTACAGCACAACCCAACACAGCCAGCTGTCTCTAAAGCACAACCCAAAACAGCCAGCTTTCTCTAAAGCACAACCCAACACAGCCAGCTTTCCCTACAGCACAACCCAACACAGCCAGCTGTCTCTAAACCACAACCCAACACAGCCAGCTTTCTCTAAAGCACAACCCAACACAGCCAGCTTTCCCTACAGCACAACCCAACACAGCCAGCTGTCTCTAAAGCACAACCCAACACAGCCAGCTGTCTCTAAAGCACAACCCAACACAGCCAGCTTTCCCTAAAGCACAACCCAACACAGCCAGCTTTCCCTACAGCACAACCCAACACAGCCAGCTTTCTCTAAAGCACAACCCAACAGAGCCAGCTTTCCCTACAGCACAACCCAACACAGCCAGCTGTCTCTCAAGCACAACCCAACACAGCCAGCTTTCCCTAAAGCACAACCCAACACAGCCAGCCATCCCTACAGCACAACCCAACACAGCCAGCTTTCTCTACAGCACAACCCAACACAGCCAGCTTTCTCTACAGCACAACCCAACACAGCCAGCTTTCCCTAAAGCACAACCCAACACAGCCAGCTGTCTCTCAAGCACAACCCAACACAGCCAGCTTTCTCTAAAGCACAACCCAACACAGCCAGCTTTCCCTACAGCACAACCCAACACAGCCAGCTTTCTCTACAGCACAACCCAACACAGCCAGCTTTCTCTACAGCACAACCCAACACAGCCAGCTTTCCCTAAAGCACAACCCAACACAGCCAGCTGTCTCTAAAGCACAACCCAACACAGCCAGCTTTCCTACAGCACAACCCAACACAGCCAGCTTTCTCTACAGCACAACCCAACACAGCCAGCTTTCTCTACAGCACAACCCAACACAGCCAGCTTTCCCTAAAGCACAACCCAACACAGCCAGCTGTCTCTCAAGCACAACCCAACACAGCCAGCTCAACACAGCCAGCACAACCCAACACAGCCAGCTGGATCTAAAGCACAACCCAACACAGCCAGCTGTCTCTAAAGCACAACCCAACACAGCCAGCTTCTCTAAAGCACAACCCAACACAGCCAGCCTTCCTACCGCACAACCCAACACAGCCAGCTTTCTCTAAAGCACAACCCAACACAGCCAGCTGGATCTAAAGCACAACCCAACACAGCCAGCTGTCTCTAAAGCACAACCCAACACAGCCAGCTGGATCTAAAGCACAACCCAACACAGCCAGCTGGATCTAAAGCACAACCCAACACAGCCAGCTGGATCTAAAGCACAACCCAACACAGCCAGCTTTCTTTAAGGCAGAGAAGCAAAACCCAACAAAACCGTTAGTTCATTCCTTCAGACTGCATCTCTGTACAGGCTGAGCTTATGGCCTTTTACTTTTATACTTTTCTATGTAGGAAATTGTGTACTTATTGTGGACGTATTGTCTGTGCTCAGGAGTTGTGTTTTTAGCAATGTAAGTTGCATTATGACTGCGATGTTGCATATTCTCACTGGTGTAGGGATGCTGTTAGCCAGGTCTGGCTCGATCACTCAAATTAATCAGCTGAATTAATGTATGTCATTCACTCTGGATAAGCGTGTGTGCTCACTACCTATGATGTCATTTAATGTTTTGAATGAAGAGAAACAGACAGCAGATTCTGGGGGGTGGAGCTGACAACAGACGCACAGCATTAGTCACAAGCAAACACAGCCAGCTGTCTCTACAGCACAACCCAACACAGCCAGCTGTCTCTAAAGCACAACCCAACACAGCCAGCTTTCCCTAAAGCACAACCCAACACAGCCAGCTGTCTCTAAAGCACAACCCAACACAGCCAGCTTTCTCTACAGCACAACCCAACACAGCCAGCTGTCTCTAAAGCACAACCCAACACAGCCAGCTTTCTAAAGCACAACCCAACACAGCCAGCTTTCCCTACACAACCCAACACAGCCAGCTGTCTCTAAACCACACAACACAGCCAGCTTTCCCACAGCCACAGCACAACCCAACACAGCCAGCTAAAACAACCAACAGAGCCAGTCTACAGCACAACCCAACACAAACCACAACCCAACACAGCCAGCTAAAGCACAACCCAACACAGCCAGCCATCCCTCCAACACAGCCAGCTTTCTCTACAGCACAACCCAACACAGCCAGCCTACAGCACAACCCAACACAGCCAGCTTTCCTAAAGCACAACCCAACACAGCCAAACCCAACACAACCCAACACAGCCAGCTTTCCCTACAGCACAACCCAACACAGCCAGCTTTCTACAGCACAACAACACAGCCAGCTTTTCTACAGCACAACCCAACACAGCCAGCTTTCCCAACCCAACACAGCCAGCTGTCTCCAACACAGCCAGCTTTCAAGCACAACCCAACACAGCCAGCTGTCCTAAAGCACAACCCAACACAGCCAGCTTTCTCTAAAGCACAACCCAACACAGCCAGCTTTCCTACAGCACAACCCAACACAGCCAGTCTCTAAACCACAACCCAACACAGCCAGCTTTCTAAAGCACAACCCAACACAGCCAGCTTTCTCTACAGCACAACCCAACACAGCCAGCTGTCTCTAAAGCACAACCCAACACAGCCAGCTGTCTCTAAAGCACAACCCAACACAGCCAGCTTTCCCTAAAGCACAACCCAACACAGCCAGCTTTCCCTACAGCACAACCCAACACAGCCAGCTTTCTCTAAACACAACAACAGAGCCAGCTTTCCCTACAGCACAACCCAACACAGCCACAGCACAACCCAACACAGCCAGCTTCCCTACAGCACAACCCAACACAGCCAGCCATCCCTACAGCACAACCCAACACAGCCAGCTTTCTCTACAGCACAACCCAACACAGCCAGCTTTCTCTACAGCACAACCCAACACAGCCAGCTTTCCCTAAAGCACAACCCAACACAGCCAGCTGTCTCTCAAGCACAACCCAACACAGCCAGCTTTCTCTAAAGCACAACCCAACAGAGCCAGCTTTCCCTACAGCACAACCCAACACAGCCAGCTTTCTCTACAGCACAACCCAACACAGCCAGCTGTCTCTACAGCACAACCCAACACAGCCAGCTTTCCCTAAAGCACAACCCAACACAGCCAGCTGTCTCTCAAGCACAACCCAACACAGCCAGCTTTCTCTAAAGCACAACCCAACACAGCCAGCTGGATCTAAAGCACAACCCAACACAGCCAGCTGGATCTAAAGCACAACCCAACACAGCCAGCTGTCTCTAAAGCACAACCCAACACAGCCAGCTTTCTCTAAAGCACAACCCAACACAGCCAGCCTTCCCTACCGCACAACCCAACACAGCCAGCTTTCTCTAAAGCACAACCCAACACAGCCAGCTGGATCTAAAGCACAACCCAACACAGCCAGCTGTCTCTAAAGCACAACCCAACACAGCCAGCTGGATCTAAAGCACAACCCAACACAGCCAGCTGGCTCTAAAGCACAACCCAACACAGCCAGCTTTCTTTACAGGCAGAGAAGCAAAACCCAACAAAACCGTTAGTTCATTCCTTCAGACTGCATCTCTGTACAGGCTGAGCTTATGGCCTTTACTTTTATACTTTTCTATGTAGGAAATTGTGTACTTATTGTGGACGTATTGTCTGTGCTCAGGAGTTGTGTTTTTAGCAATGTAAGTTGCATTATGACTGCGATGTTGCATATTCTCACTGGTGTAGGGATGCTGTTAGCCAGGTCTGGCTCGATCACTCAAATTAATCAGCTGAATTAATGTATGTCATTCACTCTGGATAAGCGTGTGTGCTCACTACCTATGATGTCATTTAATGTTTTGAATGAAGAGAAACAGACAGCAGATTCTGGGGGTGGAGCTGACAACATGAGGGGCGGGGCTTACTTTAGAGGAGGCGGGGTCAATGGTGGAAGATGTGGGGCTGCATTGGTCAGATTGAGGATGGGAGGAGCCAACTGGAAATATATCTGTGTCCTATGAGAGAGGAGGAACATGAATTACACACATAGACTTACACACACACACAAATAAACACACTGGTAAACATACTCTCACTCTAAAACACACATAAACCTGCTTCCACACATAAAGAAACCCATCCACACTTTTAAACAAACAGCAGACACACAAACACACACGAGACACAATCCAAGTCTCACACACACTACCAGTGGAAGTAAATAGACACACTCAGTGTATCATATCACATATTTTAGTTTAAACATAAGGTTTGTGTGCTGATCTTTGTTTAGTTTTATGAACTGTGACACGAGGGCCGGACTGACTCACAGAGCCAGCCCCTGAGAGCTCTGATTGGCTGTGTAGAGCGGTGATGTGGTAGGGGGCGGGGCCTCTCTGTGATGGATGGACATCCTCTCCTTTAATTATCGTTTAAATAAAGCAGCTCCGTGAACGCTGTGGAGGGGGCCCTCAGATTCCACCCTCTCCTCAAATACACACGCGCCTGTGTGTGTGTGTGTGTGTGTGTGTGTGTGTGTGTGTGTGTGTGTCTGTGTGTGTGAGTGTGCCTGTGTGTGTGTGTGTGTGTGTGTGTGTGTGTGTGTGTGAGTGTGTGTGTGTGTGCCCGTGTGTGTGTGTGTGTGTGTGTGTCTGTGTGTGCCTGTGTGTGTCTGTGTGTGTGCCTGTGTGTGCGTGTGTGTGTCTGTGTCTGTGTGCCCGTGTGTGTGTGTGTGTGCCTGTGTGTGTGTGTGCCCGTGTGTGTCTGTGTGCCTGTGTGTGTGTGTGTGTCTGTGTGTGTGTTCCTGTGTGTGTGTCTGTGTGCCTGTGTGTGTGTGTGTGTGCCTGTGTGTGTGTGCCCATGTGTGTCTGTGTGCCTGTGTGTGTGTGTGTGTGTCTGTGTGTGTGCCTGTGTGCCTGTGTGTGTGTGTGTCTGTGTGTGTGCCTGTGTGTGTGTGTCTGTGTGTGTGCCTGTGTGTGTGTGTGGCTGTGTATGTGTGCCTGTGTGTGTGTGTGCCTGTGTGTCTTTGTGTGTGTCTGTGTGTGTGTGTGTGTGTGTGTTAGAGAGAGTTTGATCAGAGAGGGTGGATTCAGGGCTGGGTTACAGACCCTTCATCTGTAGTTAATTGTGAGACTCCACTCTGACCCTCACAAGCAGGTGCAGAAGGGCTACGGATCAGTACAGTACAGCCAGAGACCGCACACACACACACACACTCACACACACACACTCATTTACACACATACTCACACACCCACACACACACACACACACACACTCACATACTCATTCACACACACATACTTACACACACACACACACACACATACTCATTCACACACACATACTTACACACACACACACACAAACACTCACATACTCACACTGACACACACACACACACACACACACACACAGTCACAGTCTGAAGTCGAGCGCTCCCAGGGGAAGGCCATATTTCAGCTGTGGAGTGGGAGGAATTTTCTGGAGGAATGTTTGGGGCAGGAGAATTTCCCACGAGTCCCAGGGGCACTCTGCCCTGTGGTGCCAACAGCACTCAGGGGGCAGCGGCACTCAGCCCCACCCCCTCTGTTCCCTCTCAAACTGAACCCCCAGCAGTGACCTGGTCCGCTAGGCTCAGGAAGGCGCAGAGCCCACGGGACTTCCTCCCATTCACACCTTCACCAGCAGCCCCAAACGCCTGCGCTGCCAGATAAACATAATCAACACATGCTTAGGTTCCATATGTGCCGGCGCCAGGCCAGCCAGGAGAGGCCGCTAGAGAGCGAATAGACCCAAGCATCAGCCATCTTAACCCGTCTCTCTCCAGAGAGGCTGAGCGTGTCGCTGTCTGGCCTGATCAAACCTCCAGTGGTACCTCAGCTGGGACGGAAACGGCCAGCTGCAGAGCCCACGGCGGCGCCCCAAACGCGTGCCTCTCCTGTGAGAGCGACCCAAAGGGAGGGCACCCAGTTTCACTGACACCTCACTCCTGCACCCAGGAGGCAGTGAAGCAGAGACAGACACACACTGACACACACATGGGCCATAGGTGTTAGCAGAGACAGACACACACTGACACACACATGGGCCATAGGTGTTAGCAGAGACAGACACACACTGACACACACATGGGCCATAGGTGTTAGCAGAGACAGACACACACTGACACACACATGGGCCATAGGTGTTAGCAGAGACAGACACACACTGACACACACATGGGCCATAGGTGTTAGCTGAGACAGACACACACTGACACACACATGGGCCATAGGTGTTAGCAGAGACAAACACACACTGACACACACATGGGCCATAGGTGTTAGCAGAGACAAACACACACTGACACACACATGGGCCATAGGTGTTAGCAGAGACTGGCAGAAAGGTGTGGCTTCTGGAATGGACAGGCAGGGGAGCAGAACACAAAAATCCCCCAGTGAAGCGCAGAAAGGTGTGGCTTCTGGACAGGCGCTCCTGCCTGCAGAGGAATGGAGTGATAGAGCAACAGGCGCTCCTGCCTGCAGAGGAATGGAGTGATAGAGCAACAGGCGCTCCTGCCTGCAGAGGAATGGAGTGATGGAGAAATGAGGGGCAGATGCATGGAGAGATGAAAAGAGGGAGCGGCGGGCAGAACAGAGAGACCACGAAAGAGCGTGGCGTCGGCTCAGATCTGCTGCCAGAGCTGCCACCCGAACGGCACCACCCAGCATGCACTGGGGCGTACGGCGGGATGATTAGAGTGTAGGTAAAAACCCTGCATGGCCACACGCCCTGGCCAGGTCAGCGGTGCGGTGGGGGTGGGGCGGGGGGAGGAAGCTCTGATCACAGACGGGTGTTGGGCGCCAAGCGCTCACACTTCCTCTCATTCAGCACACTTCCTGTGTGAACTCAGCCCCGTCCACTCCCGGACCATAAACACATTCTGAGCATATCTCTGTCCACCGGGGTAAGCTTGGTCCCTACAGGCCACCCATACACAAGGGGCTGTTGCTAACTGTCCCTACAGGCCCCCAGGCCCTATGGTTTAGTTTCCCCTTCACTATACCTTCCCCACAGAAACTCGCCTCTGATCACCTGTGTATTTGGATAACATGTGAGCGTGTAGCTGCTCAGCCACTTTCTGACTGCTCAGCTCATCTTAAACTCTTTCTAAGTATATCAACAGATGCTAAATACATCCGTTACTGTGTCAGACATTTTATTAACAGCGTGTGTTTTGTGCAAATGTTTTGCATTCACTCCTGTTGTTTCTAATTTATTTTTGTGCCTCTCAGACACTTGCACTCCCTGAAACATAAGCTGCTTTTCGATGGATTAAAAACATGAACGTAACGAGAGGAAGAAAAGTATATTGCCTTCATATTAGGGACTGTAAGGAATCAAAGGCTGGTGGTGCATTCACTATTGTTTGGGCTGTAATGTGGGGAGGGAAGGGGCATGTTAGGTCCTCCCGCTGGGGCCATTCATGCAGATCCAGGGGGTCTTTACTCACACACACTCACAGAACCCTGAATAGGAACATACAGAGGGCTGTCTTCGCCCCTCCCCTCCAGAGCCAGGTCAAGGTGTAGTTCTCCAGCATACCTGTGACAGGGGGCAGGGCTTGCTTTAAGGCAGGTGTGTACCTGCAGAGCGCAACTCACCTGCAGGCAGCACTGGGGGGGGCATGAAAACTACGGCCGCCCACATTCCTGAGCCCCCCCATCGTATCGCCCCAGCGTGACCTGAGCCTTTTCCAAACGGCAGGCGAGGCGGTCCGCAGGCCGGGCTAGCGCGCCATGCAGCCATTGTGATTTATTTCCTCCTGCAGTTTCTGTTTTTCCTACGCTGACACCGTTTGCCCTTTATTTCAGAGTGTGAGGCGAAGGCATGGAGGGAAACAGACATGTCTGAAAACTCCACGCAGGAATAAAATAATTCCACGTTAACGTGGCCCGCGCTGCCGGTTCTGCTGCTGTCTGGAATTATTAACGTGGAGTTATTTTTTTTTATTAACCTCCCTGTTCCCCCCCCAGCTGCACAGTGAAGCCTTCCCCCGCAGACTCACTGGGGGAGGGGGTGAACATGTGACTCCCCATGACGACCAGCTTCTTTTTCGTACTGCATCAGCAAATCTCACGCATCTCTGCCATCAGAATTATCGTATCTGAATTAACCCGTATCTGAATTAACCTGCATCTGAATTAACCCATATCTGAATTAACCTGTGTCTGAATTAACCCATATCTTTCCCCAGCGAGGCTGAGTCATTTTCCCCCACAAATGGATCTCAGGACACCCAGTCACAGGACTCACAGCTGGGACTCAAGCACCCAGTCACAGGACTCACAGCTGGGACTCAAACACCCAGCCACAGGACTCACAGCTGGGACTCAAACACCCAGTCACAGGACTCACACCTGTGACTCAAACACCCAGTCACAGGACTCACAG
>CM040753.1:1260000-1315000 GCA_022829145.1 Albula goreensis | reverse complement strand
GCCGTCTCCAGCACAGCCGAGTGGTACTCCTGGTCTCTAGGGAAACTTGCCAAGCTCGTGGCTGTATGAACTCGCTGCCTTAACCAGACCGCAGATGGTGAGGTTACCCACAAACCAGCTGGGTCCAACCCTACCTCTGACAACAGCATCTGTTTTCCACCAGGCTGGCCGTATTACACCGCACCGATACTGCCTCACCTAAATTGGGCTTGATATGGTACAGAACCAGAATGCATTCATATTTCAAGAAAATCTTCAGCAGGTTTTCTCCTATTTGTGTACGAAATACAAGGGGACTATGGCAATAAAAACAATCCCAACAAAATGTTTGTACGCTTTTGCTACAACACAAACAAATGACTAAAAATGATTGCTCTTCGCTGCACACTGATGCTTAAATAACTGAGACAAGAGCTAATTAGCTGGTTTCCCTTCCAAAACGATCTGCTCGGATTTGGGGTGATGAACTGCTGACTTGGTGCTGAGATAGCCCTCACCGCAGGAGAACAATATGACACAGAAACTACAGCGGCTCTCCACAGGACACATTATCACCAGGCCAGATCAACAGACACACTGTTTAGTCAGTTTAGTCTATTGTGCTTTATAGGAAGATTTTACCTTAGCATTACTTGACTCAATTTGTTTCTCAATTAAAGTGGTTTTAAACTTTTCTGTCATGTAACAAACTCAACACACACACACACACACACACACACACACGCACAGAACACAGAATGAGGTAAAGTGAGCCGAAGGTGGGTAATGCGGCTTAAACTCCGCTGTAAGTGTACCTGTGGTCAGAGACTGTGCTTCTCACCTGTGATTACCTGAGACAGCTCAGTGGGAGAATGAGGTCAGTCATTAAGAGACGATTTTTCTCTGCAGCTGCGGCTCTCTGTCCCCGGCCTGGGGCCCCCTGAGTGCACTGTGTTTCATTCCAAAAGTCATCACAAAACCCACGTCTGACAAACTGCTAACTGTGTTCAAGCACGGAGTTAATGTCTACTGAGGGAGAACCCCCACCCCATTCCGTACGGGAGCGGGGCTGTAGGGTAATGGTTAAGCAGGTGGTTTTCTCAGACATGGTGGCTTTCATGCCCAGGTATGGTACTTCACCCAAATGACTTCAGTAAACATCCCACTGTTTAAATGGATAGTGCATGGAGATACAAACTGTGTAAGATGCTCTAGATCAGTGTCTGAAAAATGCAAAGTTATAGTAATACACCAGAAAGACCTGTTTTTGCCTCAAATATACATTCATATCCAAGCATTCTGAATGAGTCAGATCAGACAAAGAATGCTCATTTTCATTAATGTGCTTTATGATGATGATTCCTTCAGAAAGAAGTTATATTTGAGATTAATTCAATCACAAAGTGACAGGTGAAATAAGGACCAACTGCTCACTAAACCAGTAGAGGAAAATGAGGAGGAGGCGGCAAAGCAAATGGCAGAAAGTCAGACCTGCCCTGTGTAAAAGACAGTTTGAGGAAAAATGATGGAAGAACTTAAACACGTTTTTAACAGCCTTAATGGATCAAGAAATTGGCTGTGCCAAAACGCCAGCAGACACAGTGGGTCCCCCCGGACCGAGCTAGGGAAGCCCTTGTGAAATTCACACGCACACACACACACATATGTGTCGACTTCAAAATCAATTTGGGGCGAAGTATGTGAGTGTGTGCGTGTGTGTTCAGCTGGTCCATGAAAGGTCACCTGCCTCGCTGTGCGTTGCGGTGAGGTGAGGTGCCTCTCCGGGACCGTGAATTACTACGCTCCAGCGCACGTGACGGGCCCCACAGACACAACAAGGCTTTCATCGTGCTTGGGCTTGCACGAGCGACACGGTCCGGGATGGATCGGTATGCAGAGCTCGGCAGCATAAAATACAAACAACGCCGTCTTTGTTTGCTCGTGCGAAGGCTAAAGGTGCGATCAAAACGGATTACGACGTCTTAATCCACCATTTAGCTTTTTAAAATACCCCAGGAAACAACCGAGGAATACAGAGGCGCGCATGTCGTGAACGACTGCAATTTACACCCATTACCGATAATCTTATAATTGCGTTTAATGAAATAAACATAGCTAAATTGGTAAAATAAACACACATCCAGTCAACCATCTGCAATTTCGATGCGAATATAAACAATATTTACCATTTCTGAAAGTGAGCGGTCGACGTCGGTCATGAAGAAGTGTGCCAGAAGAAATCGTATCCTGGGGCAAGCTCAGACAGTCGCTCTTACCCGATTTTAAAGAAAATACCTGACAGAAACGCCGGTTAGCCTCTAGCTACAGATTTGTTGGCATCACTGCAGGCGCACCGCGGGGTTCACAACTCCAGAGTCCGGAGACTGACGGCGCAGCCCTGAATTCCCTCCGCCAGCGGCGACTCTGCGCTCAGGAATGCGCAACAGCTGGAAACGGGACGAGGGAAGTTTCTGCCGCCTGCGCAGAAAGGGTGGCGGAGCGGAGCGTCCAATGGGCAGCGCTGACAGACTCTACAATTAACAGTAGTAATGGGCAGGTGTAAATACAAATGGGCCGTTTAAAGTCCCGGACATGTTTTTAAACGACTTTTTTAAACTTCACACAGACAGATTACAAGTCCAAGTGCCAAAGACACAAAAGAAGTCTAAGCACACCCTCAGCTGAAGTTCCTGTTCAGCTCTGGTCGATTTTATCTCAACTCACCTCAGTGAACTAATCCACGGATAGTCCATGACTGTTGATATAACTTCATGTATTTATTTATGGAGTGTATTTCCACTGAAATATCAACTGCGGATCATTACAATTTTACATATTATACAAACATCGATATTAATTACTCATGTGTATTTTTCTTTGAAAATGCCCACATATTCCCCGTGTTTCTCTAACCTAATGTGTTTCCCTTTGCACCGCTGAGAAGCGCCAGTGGGTGGCGGGACCTGTACGCGACCCCTGAATTAATTGTTGACGCAAATGTAGATTCAGCGGATTACCGGCAGCCCCGGCGCACGCGTGAACCTGGGGGAGGCGAGTCGGGGTTACCTTGGGTGTTTCCCAGAGGGAGTAATCGCTGTAAACAGGAAGCCTGACCGTGCCCCTCGGAACTCCGCACGACGAAGTGCTACAGTCCCACATTAGAGAAGTTAAAGAGGTTAGTGGAGAAAACTTAGTATCTGCAGACCATTTCATACTCTGACACAAACATTCAGCCAGCTCAGCGCAGCCACCTTTCCTCCTCTTTATACTGGCCGAAGACAAAGCTACAGGCCGCCAGAAAAGCATTGCTGAAAAGGTCTGTTTGGCATCACAACATCTGAATTTTATGTGGGGACACACATGGGTTCTGCTGAAACACTGTATGGTACAGTTTTATACCATCGCAAGCAGTGAGGCAGTAATGGAGACCTGTGTTCTGCAGTGACATGGGGAACCCACACTGGGCCCTCACCTGAGGCTCCATGGGTGGCTTCTGTTCACGGTTCTCTGGCAGTGTCACCTGTGCCACGCTTGTCTGCCCATCTTGATGTGCTGGATTTTGGTGATTTGATCATTCAGTTCCCCTGCAGCTCTCCAACTCTTTTTTGCAACTCTTTTGCAGCTTCCTCACTGTGGGTGGGGATTCCAGCTGCATTAATGGGCTTTTGTGTCCTGAAAGTCCAGTTTATTGAGGCAAATCCCACCCATTGGTGCCTGAACACACAAAGTAAGGAGCTCAATGGAGCAGAAAGCTGCGTCTGACAGGTCTGTGTACTGTACCCTTATCCTAAACCTGCACCCCTATCCTAAACCTGCACCCCTATCCTAAACCCACACCCCTATCCTAAACCCACCCCTATCCTAAACCTGCACCCCTATTCTAAACCTGCACCCCTATCCTAAACCCACACCCCTATCCTAAACCTGCACCCCTATCCTAAACCCACACCCCCTATCCTAAACCTGCACCCTATCCCTAAACATGCACCCCTATCCTAAACCTGCACCCCTATTCTAAACCTGCACCCCTATTCCTAAACCTGCACCCTATCCTAAACCTGCACCCCTATTCTAAACCTGCACCCCTATCCCTAAACCTGCACCCCCTGCACCCCTATCCTAAACCCACACCCCTATCCTAAACCTGCACCCCTATCCCTAAACCCCCCTATTCTAAACCTGCACCCCTATCCTAAACCTGCACCCTATCCCTAAAACCTGCACCCCTATCCTAAACCTGCACCCCCTATCCCTAAACCTGCACCCCTATTCTAAACCTGCACCCCTATCCCTAAAACCCAACCTAAACCCTATTCTAAACCTGCACCCCTAAACCTGCACCCCTATCCTAAACCTGCACCCCTATCCTAAAACCCACCCCCCTATCCTAAACCCACACCCTATCCTAAACCTGCACCCCTATCCTAAACCTGCACCCCTATCCTAAACCTGCACCCCTATCCTAAACCTGCACCCCTATCCTAAACCCTGCACCCTTATCCTAAACCTGCACCCTTATCCTAAACCTGCACCCCTATCCTAAACCTGCACCCCTATTCTAAACCTGCACCCCTATCCTAAACCTGCACCCCTATTCTAAACCTGCACCCCTATCCTAAACCTGCACCCCTATTCTAAACCTGCACCCCTATTCTAAACCTGCACCCCTATTCTAAACCTGCACCCCTATCCTAAACCTGCACCCCTATTCCCTATCTAATCTTGCACCCCTGTCCAAAACCCTTTTAAATTAAGAGTCAGGCTTTGGGCTTTGGGCTGTATCTGCTGTCTTTCTGTAAAATGGTCATGGCATTCAGATTTACTTCTAGCCAGTTTTATGGAGACATACCATTGGTAAAAATGACTTTTATATTTTTTGCTAACTTTGAGTAGTTTGCTTGCCGTTAGCTTGTGGAGTGGACGGAAACAGGTGTAAAATAGCACCAAGGGTCTCTTAATGAACAGGTTTACAGAGAGAGGCACCGGCTCCTGCACCCGCAGGCGCCTGACTGGCCAGCAGAGGCTGCTAGAGAGTGGCGAGTCTGATGATTCAGCCAGGTAAACACCTGCCTGTCTCCAGAAGGGCCGGTCCGCCAAGAGGGCTGCAAACACACACCTTACAGCCTGGTCTAACACATTCTGCCGTGCACCCGACCTCACTCCCCCCAACAACAAGCTTACATCATCTCACGGAGACATTGTGTGCTTTGCATTGTTTGCTCTGTGCCGGTGTGATGCGGTTTGGGCCGGGCCTGGTGGTGTCAGCGGCGGTGCTGGGCATTCCTCTCTCTCCATGTAGAGGTTGCTTCCTGTCTGCCCGTCCTCTGACGCCTCACTTCCCTTTACGAGTCCCTCAGATTAGCAACGCAAACAGCGGATGGCAAGCCGACGGCACACACCCGTGTGAGAGACAGTAAATGGCGCAGTCGCCCCAGGAGACCAGAGGGACCAGCCGAGATGCGCAAACACTGGGGGGAGTGGGGGGGCTGGGTGTGATGACAAGGATAGAAGAGAAAGAGAGAGAAAAAAAGGGAAAACCAGACATCTGCGTTTGGACTGGTCCGTGTCCTTCCAAGCCACATTGGGCGAAGAGGGGGAACACGTAATTACGGGGTAATTAGCACTCTTTATATAACTGCCTGCCTCTCCGCCTCCATGAACCAGCATCGGCACCACCTTACAACTCTCTCACAACTCAGACACAACGTGTCGGACCCTCAGATAGGGGCAGCGCAGCAGGTGTGTGCGTGTGTGTGTGTGTGTGTGTGTGTGTGTGTGTGTGTGTGTGTGTGTGTGTGTGTGTGTGATGTGTGAGTGTGTGTGTGTGTGTGTGTGTGTGTGTGAGTGAATGTGTGAGTGTGTGTGTGTGTGTGTCGGAGCAGGGCAAAAGACATGGTATCTCCTCAGGACCAGTGCAGGTCTCCAGTAGTCTTCAGGACTGCACAAGCATGTGTGACCTTTGACATCTGACCTGTCTGTGATTCAGGGTCAGGGTAAATGGGTCCGGGGAGCTGCAGTGTACTCTTGGTGTATATTGCTGTTCAGCACTTAATGACCAATCAACACAGCTGGTTATGCACCTGGTCTCTCAGGTGTAAACTGTTACAGGGAATGCAGGTTCAAAACAAAACCCAGCACACAATGTGGCCCTGCAAGACCAGGGATTAGGACCAGGAGAGGGGGGGCACTGAGACCATTACATATCCGTACTCATCTATCAGACCCACACATGCAATCACACAGCTAACTCAGTCTGGAACCCCTCCCATGCAGAGTGCACTTGACCAAAAACAGCACAGGAAACCCCTGTTAGCTCACCTCCTTCAGATGACCACCACAGCTGCCCTTTCTGGTGGACGTCTGCCTGGGAGACCTAGAAAACGAGGGGGGCGTCACAGCTTCCTGAACTCCTGAACTTAGTCACTGCTTGCATTTTTGGGAGACCATACAGTACAAAGCCAGGCAGTAAAATTGGCCGCAGGGTACTTTTATTCACAAAATAATTGTTTATTTTTATGCTTGCAAATCGTCCAATGCTGTGTTTTTATTCACAGGGAATGGAGGTAAATTCCTGGTGACCTTGGGCCAATCAGGGAGGGCTGGCTGCCGCAGTCATCCCAGGGCTGCGGTTTGACCGCTGAGCCACACAGCTGCTGGTCCAGCCCACCCCACAGAATGAACCCAGGGTGTGTCACACCTACGTCAGGTATAAGGAGCACCTTGCAGCGTCGCAGCGGGTGAGGTGTGCGTCTCAGCGTCCCCCCCACCCCACCCCACCCTTCTCTGGACCGAGAGGAATGCAGCCTGTGAGGAGCAGAATGGTGTTTCTATTTGGGATGAATGTGGAAAAAAGGAGGAGTGGAAAACAGTTCCCTTTCCCACTGAACTGGAGTATTTCCAGCCCAGAGACGCTTCCCTGGGCCAGTGCTCTGCCGCTGCGCTGATAGCATCCCCTCTCTTTCTCTGCTACTGTCTCTACTGCGCTTTTTCCTTATCCCTCTCTTTCTCTCTCTCTCCTGCTCTTTCTCCCTCTCTACCCCCCTTTCCTTCCCTCCCTCTCTTAGTCTCTCCTTTTCTCTCTCTCCCTTTCCCTCCCTCTCTCCTTCCCTCCCTCTCTTCGTCTCTCCTTCTCTCTCACTCTCCCTTTCTCCATGTGCATATGCCAGCAGTCAGTGGCAGCTACGGCTACCCTTCAGGGACAAACATGACCAACCTAACTCGACCCCGAGGGACTTGTGGTACAAAACCACAAGTAAACATACTCACAGAAATAAACTCGCACAAATCTGCTATGATCTCTCATGAAAACTCACACACACTCACACACACAGACTCATGGGGTACGGCTCCACATACTGCGCCAGTGGTGTTTTGGTGAGATTTAATTTTGTTGCTGTCAAAGTTTGTGTACTTTGACAGGCTCCTCACTGCCTCCCCCGGTGCTTCCAGAGAGAGTCAGTTCTGTCTGTTACAGACAGAGGCAGGACAGAGCTGACCACAAACACAGAGCTGAACACAAACACAGTGATGAACACAGGGCTGACCACAAACACAGAGCTGAACACAGCGCTCAGTCCAAACTTCTGCACTCCAGCACCACACTGTACTCAGCAGGGCATCTCTGTAAAGCCCAAGCACTTCTGGATGAGGCCTTGCAGCCTGAAATACCACAAGCTGTGCTCTGAAAATGGAGTTACACAATGATCTGAGTCCAAGCACTGTCGTCTCAGTGAATTCATGAGTATTTTGGCCTCCTCAGTCAACCTTCCCTCAAAAACAAATTATTTTTCCTCCTGCAGTATCTTGCATGGATTGCAGATGTGACATTGCCTTATGTTTGTGATGTCACTGGGCATTGTGATGTCACTGGGTACTACTTTTCCAACTAGCTTCCTGAAATAATATGTCACCACTCTCTGCTTTCAGTTTGCCAGTATTTCTCAGAGTAAAGTCAGAGAATAAATTCGGCTGGAGTGGAGTTTAAAAGGTAAAAACCTTGATGGCTTAGACCTCCTGTTTCATTTTGTACACAAAACCCAGTCAGTGAGGAGAACCCCATGCTTTTGCTACAAATCCACATAATCGATCCTCTCCAAACACATCATCTGCTGCCACATGACTGTTTTTCATGACTGCCAGTCTGTTTGATGGTCATGTGACTGCTGGCCCCTGTGGTTGATGTGTGGTCATTGGTCCCAGAGATGGTGCAGTGACCGCTGGTCTTTGAGGTGTCCAGATGATTGCGGGCATGCGGTGGTCACCTGACGGCACGGTCAGGAAGCAGCAGGTTGTTGAGTCTGATAACCGTGTTGGCGAAGTCCACCAGGTCCACAAAGTCCGAGGTGATGATGTTGACCCCGTTGACCCCGGGCTTCTGGGCCTTCACCCAAGTCATGATGGCAGGAAGGTTCCTACCCAGAGGAGGAGAGGGTGGTCACTTAGCAGACAAATTATCACACACTCAACAAACAGTCACTCAGTGGACAAACAAGCAAGTGGACATGCAACAAATAAAAACAAAACAACCTTACAGAATGCACAAACAGCACAAACACACGATGAATAAATGGTCACACTTAAAACCAACATTCACAAAACAACCATCATATCATCTCATAATAGGTTGATGACACGAATGGCTGAAGCCAGACAGTTATAAACCTGCCAACATCATTCACAGATCAAGCGGATTTGGGGTCTTGAAAATACACACAGAAATGTGTGAAATGTTGTAGAACGTTTTTTTGGAACTCTGGGCTGTTTTGTGGAACACTGGGATGTTTACAGTGCTAGGCTGTTTTGTGGAACGCTGGGCTGTTTTTGTGGGACAGAGGATCAGACCCCATTCAGCGCAGACCCCCGGAGCGTTCGGCCGTGCGGATTCAGCGCAGACCGCCGGAGCGTTCGGCCATGCGGATTCAGCGCAGACCGCCGGAGCGTTCGGCTGTGCGGATTCAGCGCAGACCGCCGGAGTGTTCGGCCGTGCGGATTCAGCGCAGACCGCCGGAGTGTTCGGCCGTGCGGAGTCAGTGCTCCAGCCATGAGCCTACCAGCATGCAAAAGCGGGCAGGACAAAGCCCGGAAAAGGGAAGTTTGATTTGGATGTTTATCCCAGTACAATAAACAATCCCATTTCCTACAGCCGGGCTCCCACTTCCTCCGAGACGCCCATCTATTTGGGTTTCCTGTGGGCCCCCCCGATGGCTGGTCCTGACATGCTCAGTGTTAGGGCTCTTCCCTGAGCCTCACTCATTCATTCAGATCCATTCTCCCAGAACAACGCCCCTCCCCCCCAAAAAAAACAGCTGTAGATCAAAGCAACACTAAACTCAGAGATGACTTAATCCAGAACAGAGATAGATACACAGAGACAGACAGAGAGAGATAAAGAGACAGGCATTTTAGGAGAGAGAAGTTTTACTGAGAGTGTAAATATTTTGTTTGTGTATTTGCTAACTATGCTTTGGATACACAGTTTAGTTTCTCCTGCCAATAAAAACACTAGACTGAACTGAACTGAGTGGAGTGACAACTAAACTGTGAGTAACACTCTGCCCGTAACACTGCCCGTTTCACACACTGCCCATAACACTGCCCGTTTCACACACTGCCCGTTTCACACACTGCCCATAACACTGCCCGTTTCACACACTGCCCGTAACACTGCCCGTTTCACACACTGCCCGTAACACTGCCCGTTTCACACACTGCCCGTTTCACACACTGCCCGTTTCACACACTGCCCGTTCACACACTGCCCATAACACTGCCCGTTTCACACACTGCCCGTTTCACACACTGCCCGTAACACTGCCCGTTTCACACACTGCCCGTTTCACACACTGCCCGTAACACTGCCCGTTTCACACACTGCCCGTTTCACACACTGCCCGTAACACTGCCCGTAACACTGCCCGTTTCACACACTGCCCATAACACTGCCCGTTTCACACACTGCCCATAACACTGCCCGTTTCACACACTGCCCGTTTCACACACTGCCCATAACACTGCCCGTTTCACACACTGCCCGTTTAACACTGCCCATAACACTGCCTGCCCGTTTCACACACTGCCCATTCACACACTGCCCATAACACTGCCCGTTTCACACTCTGCCCGTTTCACACACTGCCCGTTTCACACACTGCCCGTTTCACACTGCCCATAACTCTGCCCGTACACACTGCCCATAACACTGCCCGTTTCACACACTGCCCATAACACTGCCCGTTTCACACTCTGCCCGTTTCACACACTGCCCGTAACACTGCCCGTTTCACACTGCCCATAACACTGCCCGTTTAACACTGCCCGTTTCACACACTGCCCGTTTCACACACTGCCTGTAACACTGCCCGTTTCACACACTGCCCATAACACTGCCCGTTTCACACACTGCCCGTAACACTGCCCGTTTCACACACTGCCCGTTTCACACTGTCTCAGTATCTGTGAAGTCCTGCGTTTCTCAGATTAAACTAACCCTGCAGACAGGGATGTGTGTGAGCTCCTCTCCTTTCTTTCCCTCCCGTCCTCCTCCGCTTCCCATTCCCCCCTTCTCACCCCCCTCCCTCCCGGGAATCAGCTGGTAAAGAGAGAGAGAGAGAGCGAGCGAGGGAGAAAGAGAGAGGGAGAGAGACATGACCAGGTTTTAGGGAAATGTTTGAATGGGAATCAAGGGCAAGCAGGGAAGGGGGCTCATGTCTTTACTCTGGGAGAGGGTGAGGGGGTAAACTGAGGGGAGGGGCAATGTCTTCAAAGCGGCTGATTGGGAAACAGGCACAGCAGGGGACTGTGGGTGTAAATGGACACTGCGGTCCACGTTGCGGTAATATGATCTGGGGGCTGGGTGAGACAGCCCCTGCTGCTGCTGTATGTGTCAGTGGGGAGGGAGAGAGAGGGAGATGGGCTCCGTCAGAGACACAGTCCGCCCCCTGCTGGCTGCTCACAGAACTGCTGCACACATGCAGATATACACATGCTTATACACGCGCACTCACTCTAGCACACAGACGCGTGCACGTACACACACACCTCTCCACCAGGTGGTTGCGTAGGCCCTTGACGAGGCCGCGGGCGACGGTGCGCACTCTGGGGGTGAGTATGGCCTGGGAAACGTGGAAGGCTCCATGCTGCGCTCTCTCCCCCAGCGTGGTCTCCAGGAATTGGGTCAGCTTGTCAGCGTTGGTGGTGTTGGCCCAGGGGGCCGGGATCCGGCCGCCTGGCCAGAGGAAGGGGCAGTCCTGAGCCGATGGGTGGTGGTAGAACGCCAGCACCTGAGAGAGGGGTGTGCACACCTGGATTACAACCGCAACTGTTTGACTGTGTCACATGACTGCAGGAGGCTTCTACTGAGGAGAGAAGCAGCATCTAAAACACGTTAAAATAATAAGGCTCAACAGCGTCTAGACACACACCTTCACTGTGTGAAATAGACTGTGTTTGGACCCCCTGACTCACACCTTCACTGTGTGAAATAGACTGTGTTTGGACCCCTGACACACACTTTCACTGTGTGAAATAGACTGTGTTTGGACCCCTGACACACACTTTCACTGTGTGAAATAGACTGTGTTTGGACACACTTTCACTGTGTGAAATAGACTGTGCTGACACACACCTTCACTGTGTGAAATAGACTGTGTTTGGACCCCCTGACACACACCTTCACTGTGTGAAATAGACTGTGTTTGGACCCCCTGACACACACCTTCACTGTGTGAAATAGACTGTGTTTGGACCCCCTGACACACACACTTTACTGTGTGAAATAGACTGTGTTGGACCCCCTGACACACACACTTTACTGTGTGAAATAGACTGTGTTTGGACCACCTGACACACACTTTCACTGTGTGAAATAGACTGTGTTAGGACCTGAATGTGCAATGGAGAAATAAACAGGATGGAACGCACATGGCAGGGTTTTTAGCCATGGATAACGCACTCGCCTTACTGCCACGCTCCAGTCCCACCCCCACCACCCCCCCCTGCCCCGCAGCTCAGCCCGGTCTCTGCATACGCACACATATATAGGGTTTATATGATATGACCTTACCTGCTCATAGCAGTGTGTGTGCAGGTTTCATACACACAGGAGTGTGTGCCTCAGGTCACTCTCATGCCATCTGGAGCTCCTCTAAGCCCTCCACTCTGACCGCCTCCCGCTCCACGCTAACACGCTAATCTGCTAAACGCCTTTCTCTAAGACCTTCACTCTGTCAGCTCTCCCCATAAGGACACAAATAGTCTGCACCTGTGTGTGTGCGTGTGCGCAAGCTTGTGGCGTGTGAGTGGCACACCCACACACCACACACACACACACACACACACACACACATCCACACACACACACACACACACACACACACACACACACACACACACACACACACACACACATCCACACATCCACACACACACTCCATGTGCACACACACACACACACACACACACACACACACACACACACACACACACACACACACACCACACACACACACACACCTGCCCAGCACACCTTTCCCAGCCCCCCAGTGCTCACCTGGTACTTCTTCTCCCACAGGTAGTTGAGAGTGATGTCCTCCACGGCGTGGGGGGGCAGAGCTTGGAGCCGAACACCTCCTGCAGCGCACTGATCAGGTAGCGGTGGTGGTCCGGGCCCATGGCGTAGTGGTGGTTGAAGTCCAGGAACACCACCTCCCTGGGGTGGGCGTCCAGGAAGCGGTTGATGTCCGCCATGCCATCGCGCACGCGGTGTCCGAACAGCCCGTGGATGAAGTAGATTTCGAGGCCCGGCTCGCCCGGCTTGGATGACACGCGCAGGTCGAAGTAGCGGATGCCACCGTCCAGCTGCTCGCGGAAGGTCAGGTTCTGCGTCATGGACCACTTCTTCATCATCTTTTGGCCAGCTGCCGGAACATGGTGGCAAGGTGCCTCACAAACGCCATCTGGTCCGGGCCCACAGGTGCCGTCACATCCACCCAGAAGGTGAACGAGTCGTGGGACCCTCAAATCACAACACTTTACATGTTACACTTTACACCATTATGCTGTTTACACACAGCAATGACTGTAGTGTACCTGTGGTGGAAACTGGCATATGTGTTATTTCAGACTTCTGGTTCCATCCAACTCTGGAAACTCACTATATCCTCAAACTCATATAGCAACTTCTGAAGCAGTTGAGAATGTCATGCAGAATGGTGGTGAGTATAGTTGTTTATAACCTTGGCTATTCTAGCTCATTACATGCACTTTTGTAAGTCACTCTGGGTAAGAACGTCTGCTAAATGCCAAATGTAAAGGTAAATGTTGAGATATTCTGTATTTTCCAGACTTTCCATTTAATGCAAGTTTATTACCTGAATATGACTGCTTTTCATGTAGTTACTGTCCTCAAAAATTAGATGCAACATAACATTAGCAGACAGTCAGCCCTCGCTGCCGAGATTATCACTGTTTTTACAGATGATTCACACTTTAACTGCACTGTGGTATGACCCAGTGTGCATTTCATTAGATCCTACCCCAATATTTTGTCAGTTCTGTTTATGAGAGGTGAGGGAAGAAAATGGACTAGTCTGGGCATGGTTTGTCTGTCAGTCTAACAGCAACACATTTTACCATAAAAATTCAAATGTGTTAAATCTAATGCTAATTTAGAGAGCTAAGTTAAACTCACACACACAGACATACACAGATCATAAAAAAACTCATGTGTGTGCGGGCACACACACACACACACACACACACACGTACATTTCTCTGGTACTGTTGGGCGGATAACTTGAGACTCAACCTTCACATCTACAGCATCACAGATGCCCCCAGCCTGTGCTGCCAGTGGGAGGATTTGACGGGTTGAAGTGACAAAAGTTTTCCTCAACTTGTGCATCAAGGAAAACAATGGAGCAATATTTCTCTCCTGCGATTGGTTGAAAGTGTGATTGCAACATCGTAACATGAATGAATGAAGTTCTGCTGCTATTAACTCCCACCTCCCTGTCGAGTAGCTCCAGCTGTCCGTTGCTGATTGATTGAGAGTGAATGACATCCGGCTGCTCTGTAGCGTGTCAAGTGTGCCGGTGTGAACGTGCGGTTAAACCTGGGCTTGGAGACAGTATGACCCAGCTCCACAGCCGCACAGGCCCCAGTACTGATCCAGGATCAGTGGATTCAGGTCAGCATCCTGTCAGCAAGTCATTACCAGCCTTCCATCTTCCTCACATCTACCATATATGCCCGTCACATAGCTCCACTATCAACTAAACTCACACACACCCATTAACCACACACACACACACAAACACAGATACACACACAGATACATGCTACAAATACACACATATACACACGCTTATGGTGCACTCGTGGTGGTGTACACGTACTCAAATACACACACATACACACACTTATGGTGCACTCATGTGGTGGTGTGCATGTACTCAAATACACACGCAAACACAGAGGCACAATCCCATGTGCTTTAGCACGGCCTAATATATGAGTGAGCTGGCACTGGAGTGTGTGGGTAAATGAGCTAGGCTAATCAGCTCACTGACTCCCCAGGACACAATTTGCCAACCACTGAGTACTGCCTCATACCTCTCTCTTTCTGTCTCTCTCTACATCTCCAGGTCTCTCCCTCATCCCTCTCTTTCTCTCACTCTCTCTCTCTCTCCCATCTCTCTCCATCCCCCAGCCTGACACCCCAGTACCACTAACCAGCCCTGACACACCAGTACTACTAACCTCTTGTATTCTCGTAAGTATTCATACGTATTCTATGTTCATACGATTGTAAACAATGCTGTATGTAGGATGTAAAATGAGTAAAAGTGTAAGATTTAAACATCAAAACATTTATGACATTTTAAACATTAGCTTCTAGTCAAATTTTGTAAAAGGCTAGTTCCCGAAGTCTGGCGATGGGTATTCCATTCACAAAGCGCGATCGTCCCCGGCACGCACAGCATTACTCACCTGGCACCGCGAGATTCTTTAAGGGCATGGAGGTGAGCGCCGGATTGAGCGCACCCATCCAGTCCGCGTTAGAAGCGCCGCTGCCTCCCTCAACGCCGACCCTCATCACCCCTCTCACTATATAGAAATTACTGGAGAAATCTGAGGGACTGTCGGCGTCCCTTCGCCAATATCCATGCAAGACCTGCGAGGCGCACACCGGGAGGAGCTCATCCTGTGGAAGGACCCGTTGGTGGGAAACCTCACACTTGGTCACAGTGAACCAGTTTCGTGGCAGCCAGCGCTTCGGCTAATGAAGTTAATCCTCTTACTCCGAAATTACACTAGTTATCCCACCGGCCTTCATTTTTAAACCCCGTGGGTCGAGGGAATCCCAAGATTATCTCCGCCCTCCCCCCAATCCCCTCCCCCTCCCTCTCCGTCCAGAGGCGCAGGGAGATCTGACCAAGGGAAACAAGGGCACTGATGTCCAGTTGTGCCATTTTTGAGCGGGTGCCAACCGTACCTGGCCCCGGCACTGTTGACGGTCTCCTGTCCGTTGACGTGCTTGCTGTCCTAATAATAACAACCTCCCGGTCATTAAACCGGCTTTGATCCTATTGACTTAAGTCCTTTACTCTGATGACAGCGATACCCGCTGTGTTCAGCCTCCTAATTAAGTCTACTGTGAATTCTCAATTTTAGGTTTTCAAAGAAAGAGGACAAAATGTAATTTGAGGTCCAGTTGTGCATATGGATAATATTAATATTCGTCAGGGAGTCAATAAGATAAACCAATCATGTTCTTCTCGTGCGACGATTTATTACCACATTGTTGCCGCGAAGGCACTTTTTTTTTTGAAGAGGGGTCGAGAAGGGGGGCGCATTTATTGAAGACTAAAAGGAAGACTGCAGAGCCTTATGTTGTAGTTGTTTCTTCTCTGGCCCTTTGTACAGCCTTGACGTTTCATAAATTTGAAGAGGAGTGAAGAGAACTGAGAGGGTACTTCGATGGTCTCCATTCGTCTTCTTAGCAGGCACACGCCATTCGACCCTGCGCCACAGGGCGGCGACAAAGTGACGTAGCTACTGCTTGAAATGTTAAATCAGGCAGACAAGTTAGATTCTTGCGTACTGACCAACTAAAGCAAGGTTATGGTATGGTAGCTCGTTACCTGTGTTTGAGTGAACGTAAACAGTTTTTTTTGTTCAATGAGCTGACATAAATAGCCAGACTGAATATCAAAAAGTCCTCTCAATTTTGTGTGAAATGTCGGTTTACCTGTTCAGACTCTGTTCTCTCTGGAAGTGTGCCCTAATGTGAACCCTGCAAACTCGTATTCTCTCATTCTTGCTGTTTAAGACTCATGGTATTAACCAATTAACCTTACCCTTTTTAAGAAGTAAACAACAGGTATGTAAGAACAAAAACTCATTGCAGGTCACAGAGGAGGTGATACACTAAAACTGATTACACTGAGTGTTCATCACATTTCCTCAGCTAAATGTGGGGTTGCTGGAAGTCAGTAATATCTCTCCAAAGGTGAAAAACATTTCCCATCAACATGCTTATTTGTGTAACTCTGCAGATCTCACACTGACTTTTCTACTCATTTTAGCTGTTGGACCCACTGGGAAGTTTTATATTTATGTACTTTCAGAATTCTTTCTTCAATATGATTGAAAGGTAATTACCAGGCAACAACCAGGATAGTAAGTTGGACCAGTGGTGCAGCATACTGGGAAGGTTTTATATTTATCAAGATACAACATTCACAGTACAAAATTCTTTCTTCAATGTGATCATGGTAATAATAGGAACATTTTGTTAATAATGGCGATGAATCTGGAGTAAATACAAAAAATGGGCAGACAAGAAGACAGAACTGGGAGATAGAGTTAAATACAGTATGGTACTGTAACATGAAGAAAATGGCTTGTTTGAATCAGACTGACTCTAAAAACATTATTGTTACAGTAAAATAATACAGTAACAATAATGCAGACATCCTGACTGAACACAAAACGAGTTAGAGCAGTAATTACACACTCTGCGTTAAGACCTGTTGAGGAGCATTGGGAAGAAAAGCTGAAGAGCACAATCACTGTTTGCAATGATTTTATTTGAGTTTTCTGTCTCTCCTTATCAATCAATACCAAGTTTCTTAGGACAGCCTCAGTTTACAGGTGATCTAACAGGATCTGTGAGTTTATCCTGCTGGTTTTTCAGGGCGTCACTGTGCTTTCAGGAAGCGGACTTTTTGGTGGCAGGTGCAGAAGTTTCCAACAGTTTGTAACACCTGAGACACACAAACACAGAGAGCTACATGAAGCTAGCCACCTCTCCCAATTAGGACAGTTCTACAATGCCTATGGAAGGCTAACAGCAGAGGAACAGTTCTCCAGCACTACAGGAAGGCTAACGGCACAGGCTGAGTTTTCACTGCATACCTGAGAGGTCTCAGGTATTTCCTCCTGATTGTCCTGCCTGTCACTGGTTTTGTGAAGCGGATTCTTCCGGTGGCGGTTGATGGAGTTTCCACTGGTGCATCACCCCTGAGACACACAAACACAGAGCGCTACATGAAGCTAGCCACAGTGAGGCTAGTTGTACAGGAGCAGTTCTTCAATGCTAGAGGAGGGCTAACAGCAGAGGAGCAGGTTCTCCAGTACTCCAGGAAGGCTACTGGAACAGGACTGAGTTTTTCCTGCTCACCTGACAGGTCAAGGGCGTGCTCATCCATCCGCTTCACTGTCCTGTATGTCTTTGCTCCTCCTCAAATCCTCTTCTCCTCCCTCTACTGAAATGTTAACTAATGAACTGACTAATAACTAATGTCTAACATGAATATCTAGATATCACGCAATGTTAATGATATGAGCCCATATCAAACATTGCCTCCCTCTAACCCGCCTCTCTCCTACAAGTGTACAGGTGTGTGCATGTGTACCCAATGTGTTCCCAGTGTGTGTGTGCACATGTGTGTGTGCGTGTGTGTGCTCATGTGTGTGTATGTGTGTGTGTGTGCGCATGCGTGTGTGTGTCTGTGAGTGTGTGTGTGTGTCTGTCAGTGTGTGTGAGCATGTGTGTGTGTGTGTGTGTCTGTGAGTGTGTGTGTGTGTTTCACAGCTTCCAGCGTGGCTGGAGGAACTGCTGTGTTCCTCTAGCCACTCTGGCCTCTGCAGCAGCTCTGGTCTCTGCCTCTCGAGCTGCGCTGCTCAGAGTGGGCCGCAGAAACCCCCAGGTCAGTCGGGCTGCAGTGGCTGCTGTGCTGCTGGGGGCGGAGCTCTTCATCCCTGCTGTGGCACTCATCTTGTTGCCAGTGGCAGAGATCTTGTTGCCAGGAGTGGAGATCTTGCTGCCAGTGGCAGAGATCTTGTTACCAGTGGTGGAGATCTTGTTGCCAGGAGTGGAGATCTTGTTACTAGGGGTGGAGCTCTTGTTGCCAGGGGTGGAGATCTTCTTGTTAGGGGCGGAGCTCCCCTGGTGGCATTGGCTGGAGCTTTTCTTTCCAGCATCTGACTGGGACTTTTGGGGTGTGCTGGCCTTCTGCTCAACGATCTTCCTGGTGGAGGCCAGTATGACAGTGTGGGTAGAGCTTCCACTGCTGTTAGGGGTGGAGCTTCTACTGTTGGTGGGGGTGGAGCTTCCACTGTTGTTGGGGGTGGGGCTTCCACTGTTGATAGGGGTGGAGCTACCCTGCCCAGAGTCATTCCCTGGGCTGGAGGTCTGAAGGATGTTGGTGAAGCTTCTGCTGACATCCTGCACCAGAAATATATGCAGCTACAGGTTTACACCAGTGAAAATATGTGTGGGTGGAGTTTTTAGGAGCTGTCACAAATTTAAACCAATGAAAACAGGTGTTGGTGGAGTTATGGAGACAGAGTTGACAATCACTAATCAGTTTAGACCAATGAAATTAGGTCAGCTGACAGGCACAAGTTTAGACCAATTAAAGTGAGTGTGGACGGAGTTGCAGAGGCTGGGCAAATCTCTTGCCTGGTGCTGCAGGAGCTCGCTCTGCTTGCTGAGCTTCTCATCCACCTCACGCTGCTTCTGGGCCTGCTTAGCGAGGGCGTCCTGTGTCGCTGTGACCTGGGCGTGAAGGTCCTGTTCCAGTTCCTTCAGGCTGTGGAGCTCGTCATTCTTCTCCTGCTCCAGTTCCTTCAGGCCGTGGAGCTCGTCATTCTTCTCCTGCTCCAGTTCCTTCAGGCCATGGAGCTCGTCATTCTTCTCCTGCTCCAGTTCCTTCAGGCCATGGAGCTCGTCATTCTTCTCCTGCTCCAGTTCCTTCAGGCCATGGAGCTCGTCATTCTTCTCCTGCTCCAGTTCCTTCAAGCCGTGGAGCTCGTCATTCTTCTCCTGCTCCAGTTCCTTCAGGCCGTGGAGCTCGTCATTCTTCTCCTGAAGCTTTTGTTCACATTTTTCAACCAGGGAGTCCATTTCCTGAGAGAACAAGCATCAAACAGGACATTGGGCTGTAGTTTGTTGTAATCATGTGACCTGGGACTGTAGTTTTGAGGCTGTCACATGACCCCGGGCTGTAACTCTGAGGCTGTCATGTGACCCTTAGCTGAGGAGCAGCTGAGGATGTGTTTTTGAGAGACTCACCTGGCAGCTCTTCTCCTCTTCTTTTACCTGCGGCTGTTCAATCTTCAATGTCTCCTCCTCTCTGGCAGCAGCCTCTGTAACCGCCAGGGCCTCGTCAGTCTCCTGCGTTGTCAGGTTGCAGGACACTGTGCTGGTGTCCAGCTGACCAATCTGCCGCATCCTTCGTCTGTGGGTGCAGTCGCACTCCTGAGTGGAGAGGTCTAGCTGCACACGGAAATTCATGATATCCATGTCCTCTATGAATTTGCCAAAGGTTTTCTGTCGGGGAGAGAACCAGAGCATTCAGCGCTCAAATTCCAGTTGGACATTCAGAAATATTCCAAAAATACCACGTCTGAACTTGCAGTAAAACATCCAAATATTTCTTTAGCTACTTTTCAAAATCAATGAATTACTAAAACCTGCCCGATATTGGTTGGTGCTTGGGGTTTGTTCATGTTAATAGTGTGTGAATGTAAAACAGCCTACCAACTATCTAGCCGCTTGATAAACAAGGTTCCTCATTTCCCCATGTTTTATTTTTCAAAAAGTCCAGAATTTACAAGTTTTTAAATTTGTGAAAACCAGTGTGACCTAAACTAAACCAAGTGAAAACCAGTTTAAACTTTGTACTGGCTTCTTAAACAAATCTGAGAAAGTAAATCAGTAAAAACTGAAAATGATGAGCCTTTTTGATATTGCAGTGTCAGTGAACTGGGAGTTATTTTGTGAGGGCAGTGAGCTCACCTCCAGTATGGCTCGTCTGAATTGGGCATGCAGGTGGTCTGTCAGATCAGGTTTGTGTCTCAAGCTCTCAATTTCGTTCTCCATGCAATCCAAAACCTTCTGAAACTGAGAATGGGGGTTAGAGAGAAACGTTACATATTGTAATGATGCTGCACATAATTATACATAACATAAAATAGATGTACAACAAGTTCTGATTGAGGGTAGTTTAAGAATAAGCAATATTATGTTAAGTAATATTATGATTCCATTTTAATACAAGTCCCCAGCTTGCTGGTCAGCAAAGTGTATCTCACCTCATCTCGTAATCTTTTTTGATGGTCGTTGTTCTCCATTGTTGCGCATTGCAAGTAGTCTTCATCCGTCAAGCGAAGACGCAGCAAATCAATGGGCTATTTTTATAGTTTCTAAAGTGTGACGCCAAAGCGGTTCAGTTGCAGCGTTACTTCTGAATTATTGTGTCGTCACTGGGCTGGGTTGCCATGGGAAACGGGCTGAACCTGACGGGCCGATTCTCGAGTTCCACCCTCCGCAGCGGGCTGGACCAGGCGCTCCGTTTCTCTTGCCTTTGGCAGTTAGGCGTCTTTTTCAGCATGGTCTACTTTGTCGCCCCCTTCTAAAACTAGTGTAGAACAATTTTGCTCTCTTTTAAGTCAACAGAAAATAATGTTATACCGCAACTGAAAGCTGAGCACTAACTGAGCTGGAAACACGGATTTACTGGACTATTTCCGGAATATCACGTTAACAATGCTGAAGTCGTTTGTTTCACGTATAGCAAGGCTCCTTGCCAAAGAAAAAAGTTCAGCACCATAAGTAAACGACAATATCATAGTTTGAGGGGAAAAGTATAACTGTTATCAATGTGTACAGCCTCAGAAAACTGTTATTTTCAGTTGGTCCCTTGCTGTCTAACTGGAATTGTGCTGTTTTGATACTGATTCAGAGTCTGAATAATTAATAATAAATAACAATGAATAAAAACATGCAATTTTTAAGTGTGGTTCATTCGTTTGACAATCATTAATCGCCATAAGTTACAATATTTTACCCAACAAGCTAATTCTACTTTCACTAACTTTGACATTACACAGCGTCCGTTCGCTTGCCTAATGTCAAGGTAAGCAATATTCTAATTAGGCTAGTTGTACTGTTCTCATTCAATTTGAGTATTGAAATAAACAGCCAGCTAAACTCTCCTCAACATCAAGTCCTCAGAGGAGCAGGCAGGTGTTGTAAGCCTGTTAAGTAGGATTATAACATTGAAAAGTGCGAAACCAAAAACACAGAATAACATAAATACATTAAAAAAATCTTTCACATGAAACAGGAAGCACTGACTTCTCACAGAACAGTAAGCTTCAAAGGTAAGTATTTTATTGTAACAGCATGTCTAGCTTTCAAGTTTACATGGAAAGGCTAGGTAGAATAGTAATACACCACAACACCAGTTCCTAAACAACACCATAAAGCTAACGCTGAAGTGTTCAATTAAAGATTGACTTACTGATAAGAGCTACGAAAAGAAGATTGAATCAACCTTTAACTCCTATAGGCACACTACAGAAAAGAACTGACATGCTTATTTACACAGGAAGTTTGGCTGAGTGTACCAAATTAAAGGCTATACCTGAAACTGTCAAGCTCTGTTAAAGTTTCCTTTTATTATTAATGCTCAAGCACACTAGTTATACTCCAGTGATTTTATAGGTATTTCAGTGGCTATTTTCATGGTTACATTTTTCCAGACTAATTGGCTCCAGCCTCCAAATGGGACAGGTGTATTTTCCAGATAAGGAAAGCGATCACAACATCGAGTTTTAAATTTCTGATTGACCTGAGGGGGTCGCTGGTGAGTTGGCAGGCATGACTAATTTAGTGGCTGAAATCTCTCCAAAATCTCTTCCATCTTAATTCTCTGATGCTATGGGCAGATTTTGCACTCAGTTTTGGAGGTACGCTTAGATCTGGACATCCTGAGGAAGGATTGTGTTACTCTCAGAATGAAGCACAGAAAAATACAAAAACAAATAATAATAAAAACAAAACTGACAGTTAAACTTACTCACAAACAAACTGCAGTGGTGGCAGTTCCTTCATTTTTGCCTACTGTTGAAGAGTTTCAAAATATAATGGAAGGATAGGTGCACCACAGTTCCCTTGAGCACTCAGACTGAAAGAGGAAGTGAAAGTGCAAAGAGGTTAGCGAGGTATCTGAACAAACGGGTCCCGCAGTCGTCCCTGTGTCGGAGCAGTGGTGGAGCTGAAGGGTTCGAGCTCTCCAACCCTGAGAGTGGAGCAGTGCCAATCAGTGTGGCACCAAGCCCAACCTGTGTGAGGCTCACCAGAGAGGAGTGGGACAGTGACACGCTGAACGGCCCCCCCAATCAGACTGACCTTGGGCGTGCCACAAGCAAAACGCACATGTGTGCATGTATGTGTGCGTCGGCCAGAATGGACCTGAGGATGTACCATGGCAGCATCAGTAAAGAGAGGTGCCAGGAGCTGCTTTCTAAGAAGGGCCGGGATGGAAGCTTCCTCATTCGAGCCAGCGAGACCATCCAGGGCGCCCTGTGTCTGTGTGTGTAGTGAGTACCCCCTCTCGCCCCCTTCCCACCGGGGGCAGAGACATGCTGGTGCCAAGGTTCCATGGCTTTTGCTTTAGTTGGGACGTCGGAGAAATGTTTTTTGTAATCGCTCCTATCACATGACTGCATCTCGTGCACATATCTGCACACATGCTTGCACATGCACATACGAGCCAAAACCATTAGCACAATAGCTTACTTTCTCTTTGTTTGTTGAAATATATTTTCCATAGTATATACAGCGTGCAGGGATTAATGTTAACCTTTTTTTTACTGCAGAAAACCACATATCAGATGAGAACAGTAGAGATATGTGCAAAATAAATACAGTTTTAGCTGGGGGTCAATCAGTAGCATTATGTACGTTTTTGAGATGGTAATAAATATTAGAGGTGCTTCCGTTGCCTATTCTCAGCTGATTTACAGAGCACTTACTTAACACAGACACAGACTACAGCACAACTCCAATCCATACAGGCGAGTCAAAAGACAAAAGAAATGCTTATTGAGTTTAAAATGGTAGTTTGTCTGTGCTGCTGTTTTTGCCAGCTAAAGCAGCTCATGTCCCACACTTCCTGTGTTTAATGAAAAAATGTTTGCTAGCTAGCTAGGTTTTTCTGCTGAATTTCCTGGTCAGCTGATTACTCTTTCATTTGAGCTTTCATTAAAAAAAATATAAACAGAGTGTTGGTAAGGTGGTACAAGCCAACAGGAGAGATCTCTGTCTGTCACTGTCCTGTCTCTGTGAGAGAGTTCGCTGAGTATCACTGACCCGTTTCTGTGAGAGATTGCTGAGTATCACTGACCCGTTTCTGTGAGAGTTCGCTGTGTATCACTGACCCGTTTCTGTGAGAGAGATCGCTGTGTATCACTGACCCGTTTCTGTGAGAGAGATCGCTGTGTATGACTGGCCCGTTTCTGGTGAGAGAGATCTCTTTATGTCACTGTCCTGTCTCTGTGAGAGAGATCTCTCCCACAGGGTGGAGTGACAGTGTGCAGGTGAGTTGTGAGTGTACAGGTGTGGAATGATTGTGTAAGTGATGTATGTGTTTTGCCCTGCAGCAAAGAAAAGACAGTTTACACCTACAGGATCCATCAGAACCACAGTGGTCAATACACCTTACAGGTGAGCTGGGCAGAGACATAGTGAAGGAGACAATGGCACACATAAACACGAACACACACACACACACACACACACACACACACACACACACACACACACACACACACACACACACACACACACACACACACACACACACACACCTCTCCTTCCCCATCTCAAACCCTGGGTGGGGGGGTGCAGTGTGTTTTTTCCTGTATGTCTACAATATTTAAAATGTAACAAAAATAGCTCCACATTTTGAATACATGTTAACTTGTGAATAGTAAAACGTTATTTGGGCATTCTGATAGAAAGTGCATACATTCAAAATAATGAGTCTGTGATGGCATGCATGCATTAGTAAATACTATTTTATATTGCTGGGGTAAATTGCTGAGGGGTGTTCATGGAGGCCAGGTGAGGCAGCTCTGTATTTTAGCAGTTTGCACCCCCAGCCCCCAAGGGGCATAAGCCATAGACAAGGCCCCTTGAATCACATAGCTGGATGGGTGCAGCCTTCACACCAAACACCCCATGGGATCCAGGCGTCACAAAGACCAGCATGCTGCTTCATGCGCTCTTGAGGGTTAGTGGAAATCAGACGCACACATTTGCATGTACAGTGAGGAAGTACTGTGATGATCAGCCAACCCAGCAGCTGTGAGATGCTGACTATCGATATAAAGGTGCAAAACACATGCACTCACATTTAAGAAAGTCTCTGACTTGATAGAAAAAAGTGCTATCATTTTTAATACTGCAGTTTTACTATGCTGCAGCTGAACATGATCAACTTCCATAAAATTAACATGTTTTCCCATGCTGGCTTATTAAAGGTTTATTTATTATTTTATTCTCCCTAGTCTCAACTCCAGACGCTCAAGCTTTGGATATTGAAAACATTCATTCATTTTTTTCAATCCAACATTAAGAATGAAAACATGTTCTCCGTGTGTGATTGTGTACAGACGTCTATGAACACACATGAGAAGTTCTTTGGGACACTGGAGGAGCTGGTTGAGAACTATAAGAAGAAAGACCAAGGCCTGGTCACACGCCTTCGCCACGCCGTGAAGAGGAGGAAGCAGAGAGGCCTGGAACCTGCCCCTCATGACACGCCCAGTTACGGGATTAAGTGCAGCTCATCTGGCTCTGATACTCCTGATTATGAGAGTAAGTTATCCATCTCCGTGAGGCTTCTCGCGATGGCACCATGTGGCCTGCAGGTTGCCTGGGTGTTGGGTTCACACTCCCTGTTCCTGCCTTGTGTTACAGATACAGAAGATGGCGCTGTCCTCTCCCAATGATCCTGTGACTGACCCCACTCTCAGAGCCTGCTGTTTAACTCCGACCACATCTGTGTTCAATTGTGTGGGAAGTGAATGCATAAAAATCACACAAACACACACAACTCTTACGTGAAACTCTAGAATACCAAAATGCAGTGAATGGATCAGATCACAGCATCAGAGGATGGCATTATCATCATCATCATCATCATCATCATCATCAACAACATTGTCACCATTCTCAGTAATATGTTGAATAAATATTGTACTTATAAAATGCTATATATCACAGTTATATCTACATGTCATCAGAGCAATTGAACAGTGTAAACATATTACATATATATATACATATTTATGGTTCTGCAAATCCTCATGTAAATGGACTGAAATGTTATGTCTCCATTTTTTCAATGCCATAGAAGGCTGAGATTTTGCTTTGAGAATCCAGTTTATGGACACATTTATTTTCAATTTGCTTATTGTGTGTGCCTGCAACGTAGGATGTGCTGAGTCAGAGAGAAGACAGTGCTGTAACCTCAGTGCTGGGCTGAGTGAAATAAGCCGAAAACAAAACCCAGTGCTTCCTGTAGCTCTTTAGGACCTGGGCTGTCTACTTTTGGTCCAGAATGAATGGATGTTGGGAAAGATATGTTTTTTTTTTTTAAATGAATGACGTGCTGAAATTGAAGCATAAATTAATAATTAATGCAATCAAGAGTACTTATTAACCTACCGAAGTTGGTGGAAAGATACTGTTTTGTTGGAGTCCATGTTAACCCGATTGCTGATTACTAAAACTGCAGGAGAGACGCTTGTTTCAATCAGGAAAAAAAGGCAGTTAGACCCAACGAGAGTGTGGACACTCTGCATATCTTGAGCTGTATATTTTGAGCATGTGTATTTCTGCACACACAAGAAAAAGAGATAGGAACCTGTAAGTTGTGTTTCATGTCACGTAACATAACGGGTTTAAATGGCGTTCTGGCTTCGCGGTTAACACATCCTTTATCACACATACATAATTGCATTTTTTATTGGTCGTGGCCGGATCAAGGAAGGTATGTCAGAAATACGTCAGGAGATGTTACCTGAGTGAGTAAATTGCTATAATAAAAAAATGCTCTGTCAGAAAAGTTTGTCTTTATATTCTTGTAAATGCATGTCATTTATATTTTACTATCTGCACACAGCTATTCTGTTTTGATCTTACTTGTTCTCTAAATAATATGACGAATGCAAATATAGTTTTTTTTTCTTAAATTTAGAATACAAGTGCAACATATGTCTCATAAGCTGCACACTTTTTGATGCGTGAAAATCACTTTTCAACATTTTTAATGATTTCAGTTCATTTCTCGGGAAAATCAGTTGACGGAAAAAAACTGACAATGCTGTGCCTTATGAATACTCATTGTGAGGACTGAACACAAAAAATGCATTTTAAGTTGGTCTAACGTATGTATGGTAATATCCAGATAGAAACCCGCTTACTTATACTTATCTTGATCTTAATCTATATTGATATTGACCTCATAATCATGGAGGGCAATGAAGCTGTAGTTGGCTCCCTAGCTGCTGTTTAATAGTGAAAACGTGAAAGCAAGGCTGTTTTGCAAGATGATAAAATGCCGGTGCCCATGTGAATCAACAGTGTGTCTGTGTGAAGTGATAAGTACTCAAGCTGCTGGTCTCACTGATAGCAACTAGAAAAAGAGATTAGAGTAGCCTATTTGAGGGAAAATAAAAATAAACAATTTGCAATCACTCTCAGGATTAGGGAACTTCTAAAGCGTTTACAGTCCATCCGGTTTCAATGTGTTCGTATCTCTGAGATTCTTATACAATGTACTTGCTGGCTAGCCAGTCTGTTTGTCATGTACAGAAGTGTGGTTGCATGAGCAAACCATTTATTGATAAATCCATTCATTGATATAGTGACTGTTGTTTACAAATTTTTATGTTTTAAAACATATTGCATGAAAAGGGCATTGACTCTATATATTCACGTTTTTGACTACAAAGATAATAATGGTAATTTTACCAATGTAAAAATTGATGGTCAATGAGTTTATGTTGCATGGAACAGTAAGTTTATTTGGATTCCATGATTTTTATTCTGGGAGTGAAAGTTTTTATGTTGCATCATTGAGCAGAATGCGAGTGGAAAGAAACAATTTGTTGGTATTTGACATTTGTTATTTTTAATGCATAGTATTTCCTTGTTTCAGTTTAACATAATTTCAACAAAGGTTCAATCAGCTGGGAGCGTTAAAGAGGCGTGATTGGTTTTGCCATTTGATATCCTCAGAGAGTCACTGAGATTGATTTGGTGCAAAAAGTAGGAAGGTCTTTTTATTACTTAATCAATACATTGTACAATGCCGACGTCGACTTTGAAGACGGGCGAATCAATGAACATGTGAGTGATTATCTGTTCCAATTTCAAGAGGCAAAACATTATCATCTCCTCCTTTCCTCTGCCTGAAAAAAGTATTGGAATTTTCTTGAAAAGGTAATGGAGGGAGCCATGGCGACAAAAACAAATCCACAGATTTAGCACGGATTATCTGCCTCTTCCTCTCGGAACATACTAAGTGATTATTCAAAAAGGAGTACAGTAGATGAGACATGCGACATATTCACCCAAATGTCTTGCATGTCTGAAGTAAATATGAATGTAGTACTTTTTAAAATATTCTATGATATTTTAACAAGGTTTTTTTGGAAACATTGTGTTTTGTTTGTTTAAACCTTATTCCTTAATACTACGTTTCCCCCTTTTGTAGTTGTGGACTGATCTCGCTGGTTTAAGCAGAGAGCGGGAGGAAGTTGTTAGGAACTAGATTAAGAGTTGTGTTGCTAGCCATCGAGCTAACAATAACAGTGACAGTCATATTCATTTAACAGTCCATTGGTGAAATTACAAGCATATTGCTGTTTTAAAGAGGTGAGTTGGTTCAAGAAAACAGGACACTATCTTACGCAAACTAACAAAGCTAACATTCCGAACTAACTCGCTGTTGGTAACTTAACTACGTTAGCGTTAGCTATGTCCTCCGCTTTATAGCCATAGCATTGCCCAGCCATACCAGTCTACCGGCAGTCTTATGTAGCTGGTTTAGCTGTTGTTAACCAGTGCTTAGTCAGTGAGAATGACATTATGTACAAGCTTCCTCTGTCCTCACGATTATCACAGATGCCTCCCTCCCTCCCTGCATTTAAAGTCAGAGCTGACGTTAGTGATGGCTGAGTAGCTACCGAGCGCAGAAGTAACGTCAGTGTTCTCGTTGCAGCAGATGCCTGACCAGTGGTTTTGTTCAGCTCTTGTGTTTTAGGATGGACCCGACTACGTGTTTGAAGTCTCTGCTGCTGGCCATAAACCAGTACAAAAACAACAGATCCGTGCCGAATGCATCACAGCTCCAGCGACATATCGATGTGAGTTTCTTTTATTTCTTTCTTTCTTTTTTTCTTAACTGTATTTCTTGGACCTGGGCTGCAAAAATTCCGTTTCATGTGGTGATAGTTTACATAATGTCAAAGGTTGCAATTATTGTTGTAGATCACGGAGGCGAAAAAGGACTAGTAATGAGCAAATCACACACAATTTACTGTTCCATTTAGTTTTAATTTGTGAATAAAACAAGTTTAAACACACGGCTAGTTTTTCATTGCAAATGTGTCACATTCATGCCAAAATGTATTGGTGATTAAGTTGAATAAATATTGCATCCTAGTAGTTCTACTGTAATTAGTTTTGAAGTGTATCCTTTGGTGGCACAAATTCTCCTCTTTCCATGGCAATAAAACAAGCAGGTAAGGAAGCATATCTCTTGTATTTTCTCTCCTGCATGAATCTGTGTGTTATCCTGTGTTCCATGCTGGTGGTGTAGGACGTGTCGAAGGTGAAATGCGGCCGCTTGCTCGTGTCCGGCCAGGTACTGCCCAGCGAGTGCCTGAGCGGATTGGTGGAACTGGCCGGAGACCCCAACACCAGCCCCGCCCTCACGGGAACCATCGTGACAGTACTGGCTCAGCTGGGTACCGTCAGTTTACTGCAGTTACACAAGAGAGCGCCCCCTGTGGATTGGTATCTCTTTTTCAAGGGCCCCTGGTCAAGAAAACAATCTTATGTTGTATACATGAACCTACCTATTGTATACACAAATTATAATACAAAACCCTGTTTGATTTGACTTTCTCACCATTTCCCCCCCTCTGCTTTGTCCATCTGCTCTTTTGCCTGTGTGAGTCTGTACCCACTCTCTGTTTCTGTCTCTGTTTGCCTGTCTGCCTCGCCTGTTTCTTTGATTCTCTCATTGTCTTTCTATATACATTTGGATCATCTGTAATCCGTTTGATTGTCTTTACTGTCTAGTCAGGGAGCAGAGATGTCCGATATTTTTACAGTGTCCGTCATTGCTTTTTGCAGTGTTCAAGGAGATTTTTTCCAAATGCTTTGAACAGACAGTTTGGTCTGGTTGGCCGTTTGCACAAGCTGAGTCCATGCTGACTTTGTGAGCCTCTGGCAAAAAGGGCAGTGTGTGATTGGTGTGTTGGCAGGAAAAAGGCCAGGGCTTGTTGTCACGTGAATCAGAAGAGTAATGTGTCATGGCTGTGTCGTCCTTTAGCGGTGGGAGAGGTTTGCTCTAGAGGCTGAACAGTTTGGGTGCATTCTGGTGGGAAAATGGGGGAAAATCAATAAAGATGTAAGAAATTGATCATTTTTCATTAGTTTTGGAACGGTTACAGGTCAGACTGATTGGGACCTGCTAATATTATTTTCTGAGTTCAGAGGTTTAAATTTCAGAACAGAGACAGGAGTTTACCTGTGTTAATGCATGATGGACTAAGGGTAGATTTATTTGTTTTACTGTGTTTTCATGTTGAGATTTGAATTGTGCACCTTTTTGTGTTGGTGTATACGACTCTGTTGGTCAGACCCCCTTGAAGAAGAGATGGCAATGTTACTGAGCTTTCTCTGGGAAGAATAAAGAATAAACTGTTTATCAATGATACATTTCTGTTTTTATGTTGTGAAAAACAGCTTCTGATGACGAGAGCAGAGAGGCACTCCACAGCACCTATAACCTCACTGGCACACTGGCCTCTGTCATCCACTGCAACAGCTCCACCCCAAGGGAACCTGTGGTACTGCAGGTAACAATATCTACACACACATGTGCTTTCCCTTTCTCTCTTTATCTCTGTCACTCACACATTTTAATTCCTTGGATCCACAGTTAAAACTAAGGCATGAAGAAGACCCCATGCAGTGTTTCTGTGGGTGTGTTCTGACTGTGGTTCCACTATGTGTGTCTCTCAGTGTCTGCAGGTGCTACAGAAGCTCACTTACAGCGAGCGAATACCCCACTGCACCCCTTACATGGATGAGCTCATAACCTTCCTCATACAGCACATGTAAGCAGCCCTAATCTTCTCAGACTGTCTTACAAACTGTGCTTTCCACCTTCAAATCCTGCCTCCTTCATCTCCTTCCTCCTTTTTCACTCTTTTGTCTGACTGAAGTCCCTTTGAATTCCCTTGTTCCTACAGACAGTCCCCTAATGATGACATCATAATTCCGTGCCTGGGCCTGCTGGCAAATCTGTGTCGCTGCAGCCTGTCAGTGCAGACTCACATAAAAGCCCTGGTAAGCTGGGCCCCAGAAGGATCAGCACATGGATAGGGCATTGTCAAAATGAACTTCCATTTAAAGAGTTCATTTTTAATTTCATTAAAGTAAATCCTCAGGTTTGTGAGTGGTGTGCTGAATGAGCCATTCTCAGTGATGGTGACAGGGCTGTCCCCTCTTTTGCAGAGCCATGTAAAAGCTTTATACAGCAAGCTCATTAACTTCCTGGCCCACAGCAGCCTGACAGTGGTGGTGTTCGCTCTGTCCATCCTGGCCAGCCTCACACTTAATGAGGAGGTCGGAGAGAAGGTAGGAACACACAGCCTTTCATACATTAACCTTAACTGTGTGTATGGCTTGTGCAACCAACTAATTGCGTGAAGCTAGAATTATTTTATTATGCTGAATACTCACTATTGAGCAATGCTGCAGCATCAGACCAAGTGCTTTTTATTAGACAGGAGTTTCTGACTGATGCTGCTGTGTTCATTTGCTGAAAAATGAATGGAGAAAAGGCCACCAAGAAAAACATTTTTTAAAATTGAATTATGTGTGTTTGAGTTCAGTAATGAGCAGGGAACAGTGTAGAGATGAACAGGAGCGTTATTGTACACTGAGCAGTGTGTAGAGATGAACAGGTGTTGTATTTTTCAGCTGTTCCACTCAAAGAACATCCATCAGACCTTCCAGGTCATTTTCAACATCATCATCAATGGTGATGGAACTCTCACCTGCAGATACGCAGTGGATCTGCTGGTGGACCTGCTGAAGAATCCCAAGATTGCAGATTACCTAGCCAGGTAAGATCTGCAAACACACACCTCACCAGGTAAGAAATGGTGACACACTTCACACACTACACACACACCTGACCAGAAAGAGTATGGGTTGTACTGACACCTGTGTTGTCTGTCTGCAGGTATGTGAACTTCTCACCCTGCCTGTCCCAGGTGCTCGGCCTTCTGCATGGAAAAGACCCCGACTCTGCTGCTAAGGTGAGCCTGTCTCAGTGCATGCTGGGAAAGGGTGAGACTCATTGGTTGGAGTAGCAGTATGGGAGATGGTCTATGTTATTTTGGTCTTTGGATGCTAGTGATCTTATTGCATGAGTGTTCTTTTGAGGCAGTGTTTTAAACTGTGTTTTCAGAGGTACTCTGACTGTGTGACCCTGTTTTTGCTTTGGCACTCTCAGACTGTGTGACCCTGTGTTGGCTGTGGTTCTCAGACTGGGTGACCCTGTGTTGGCTGTGCTCCCCAGGTCCTGGAGCTGCTGGTGTCGCTGTGCTCTGTGCCTGACCTGCGCAGGCTGCTGTGCTGCACAGTGGTCCAGCCCCCGGGTCCACGGCTGCTGGCAGCGAGCAGGAGAGAGGGGCAGAGGCGTGGGGCGGATCCGGACCCTGGACTGGCTCTCCTGCACTGGGCCACCCTGCCTCTGGACGGGCCCGAGGCCTGCTACCTGCAGGCTCTGCAGCTGTTCACAGAGCTGTCTGAGGTACGTTCCGTTCCCCGCAGCAGCCCGGCTGATAGCCAGCATTATTATTGCTGTTACTGAATTTGGCAAACTGGCCAGCGCCAGGAGGGGGAATTACAGGGGTCTAGGAAAGTTGGGGCAGAGTGGGTCATCAACAGAAAGCAGAGATTAGCAAACCCCAACACCCAGGCCTCCAGGCTAACGTTGTTTAGCCCAGTATGATTAGACTTATGATTATCCCTTAACTAAAATGCCATAACAATGCCAGCCCTCGGTCTGATTTCCCTCCGCGCTCCAGGAGATGGTGATTGATGCTGACCTGTCCGGGTCGGCTCGGGCCTTTCTGGACCTCCTCCTGCCGATGGCGCTGGGCCTGCTCCGGCAGCCCGACGCACCCCAGAGCGAGGCGCAGGTGAAGAGGTACTGCTCCAGGACCGCCCGCGTGATGGACCTGCTGCTTGATATCCTGCCTCATGCTGTGAGGATGGTGCTGTGTTAGCATTAGCATTACCATGTGTGTGATGGGGCTGGTGCTGTGTTAGCATTAGTCTTACCATGTGTGTAATGGGGATGGTGCTGTTAGCATTAGGGCTAACCATGTGTGTGATGGGGCTGGTGCTGTGTTAGCATTAGTCTTACCATGTGTGTAATGGGGATGGTGCTTTTAGCATTAGGGCTAACCATGTGTGTGATGGGGATGGTGCTGTTAGCATTAGGGCTAACCATGTGTGTGATGGGGATGGTGCTGTTAGCATTAGGGCTAACCATGTGTGTGATAGGGATGGTGCTGTTAGCATTAGGGCTAACCTTGTGTGTGATGGGGATGGTGCTGTTAGCATTAGGGCTAACCATGTGCATGATGGGGATGATACTGTTACCATTAGCATTACCATGTGTGTGATGCGGATGGTGCTATTAGCATTAGCCTTACCATGTGTGTGATGGGGATGGTGCTGTTAGCATTAGCAATGTGTAATGGGGCTGGTGCTGTGTTAGCATTAGCTATTTGCAATAGTGATGGAGCTGTGGTAATGCTGCATTAGCGTGTTCTGGAGATGGCGGTGTGTTAGTACTGAGCAGCTGTGTGTGATGTACTTGGTGATGTGTTAGCATTAGCGTTGTGTGTGTTCTGGAGTCGACAGTGTCCTTGACGCAGACACTGCTCAGCTCGGACGAGGCGATGAAGACGCAGGTATCTCAGCAGCTCAGCGCAGACCTCTGCGTTTCTCAGGTGGAGCTGCTGCTCTCCAGCAGTCACATGACCTCCGGCTTCAGCTGTCCAACCCCAAGCCCTGACCTCAGGTGAGGCACCATCACGGGATTTACAGGTGACATACAGGTAACCCAGCTAAGATCTTGGTGTGAGACTGGTACCATAGCTGAGTCAAAAGACATACCAGTTCCTCAGGTTAAACAGTGGAGTCCAGCAGGTATCACAGGAGAGACACAGGTGTCTGAGAGTTGGTTAGGTCACATCCACAGGGGAGGTCATTCCTACACTGGACTGATGTACAAAAGTGAAGTCATACCTGTTGTGTTGTTGTGCTCCAAAGCCAGGTGGGATCCGAGGTGGTTCTGAAGCTTCTGGAGCTGATGAGCCGGTTCAAAGAGCTTGTCCATGACATGGAGACCAGCTTCTACAGGATACTACAGGTATGACCCAGACTGCAGGGTCTGTGGAGCAGAGAGGACTCCCGGCTGCACCATGCAGCAGCATGTTTACTGCAGGATCCCTGCTGTGGTTTCCTGTTTCCTGTCTGTGGAGGGGGGTGTGTTGTCACTGACTGGGCCGTCCCCCTCTCCCCTGCAGGACCAGCGGATGGTCACGCCCCTCTCCCTGGCTCTGGCGTCAGACCGCAGGGAGCACGTTCAGACTGCGCTGCGGATATTGCTGGAAGCTGCGCCCCTCCCCGATTTCCCTGCCATCATGTGACTATTCCCGTCACCATGGAAACCCTCTCCTTTTGCTCCAACCCTACCTTCACTTCTTTGTTACTCTCTTATCTTTCCTCATCCCTCTCTTTCTGCTCTCTCTTTCTTTTCCCCCTTTCTCTGTAAAAAGTAATGCCTCTGTATTACAGTGGGTAAAGTCTGAAATATCTCCTGTCTTCCCCTGTCCTTTCCCCTCCTCCTCCTCTCTGTTTACATAAACCTTTTTCTCTCTCGCAGCCTGGGAGAATGCATCGCAGCCAATAATGCATACCGCCATCGGGAGGCGGAGCTGTCAGCGGAGACCCTGCCCACATTGGGGAGGAGCTCTGTACCTCAGACCACCTCCCAGCCAAGCCCCTCCCCCAAGAGCATAAACCACCTCATCGAGAAGCTGCAGAGTGGAGTGGTGGTGAATTAGCTTTTATTCATTATAAGGAGTGTGTGTGTGTGTGTGTGTGTGTGTGTGTGTGTGTGTGTGTGTGTGTATGTGTGTATGTGTGTGTGTGTATGTGTGTGTATGTGTGTGTATGTGTGTGTGTGTGTGTGTGTGAGAGAGTGTGTGTGAGAGAGAGAGTGTGTGTTTGTGTGTGTGTGTGAGAGAGAGAGAGAGAGAGATAGCAGCAGGTGAAAGATAAGTGTGTGTTTCAGTTACAGGAGGAGGTGAAGGACATGCGTGTGTCAGAGATCATGGACGTCTATGAGCAGAAGATCTGCGCTCTGGCAGTGAGTACCCGTCTGAAGCTCTTACTTCGCTCACTCACTGCTGCCCTGTAGGGCACACTCACTGCTTCACTGCTGTCCTGTAGAAACCAGCTTAGAAAGAGGATCTGTAAAAGGAAGAAACCCTGAGCAGAAACCAGCTTCTGGCCAGTGTTAGTGAGTTGAACAGCAGTTAGTATAGTGTATTAGACCTGTCTGTGTGGCAGGCTCTGGCATGGACAGGCCGGAGAGCAGAGCCCGGAGGCCGCCGGACACTGACCGCTCTGTTCTCTCAGTCTAAGGAGGGCCGTCTGCAGGACCTGCTGGAGGCCAAAGCTCTGGCTCTTTCCCAGGCTGACCGGCTCATCGCCCAGTACCGCTGCCAGAGAGCACAGGCCGAGGCTGAGGTGAGGTTGCGTGCACACTCACACACACACTCACACACATGCTCTCTCACACACACATACACGGAAACGCATACCCACACATACATGCTGTTGCATACATGAATACCCACACGTGCACACACACGGACACAGATAAATACAGGCCAAACCGCAGGAGTGAGTAGGTGGCTGGTTATTGGCAGGCGCGGAAGCTGGCATCGCTGCTGAAGGAGGCGGAGAGGCGGAAGGAGGAGCTTCATGGAGAGCTGAGCGCTAAGATCCTGGAGACGGAGAGAGCGAAGACCGACCTCAACCAGCTTCTGCAGCACAACTCCCGCCTGCAGGCTGACTCCCAGGAGTACCAAAGCCTGAAGGGCTCCTACAACGAGCTGCTGCACAGGTATCCTCACACCTGCACACACACACCTGTACAGGTATCCTCACACCTGCACACACACACCTGTACAGGTATCCTCACACCTGCATACACACCTGTACAGGTATCATTACACCTGCACACACACCTCTACAGGTATCCTCACACCTGCACACACACACCTCTACAGGTATCCTCACACCTGCACACACACGTGCACAGGTATCCTCACACCTGCACACACACGGGCACAGGTATCCTCACATCTGCACACACACGTGTACAGGTATGCTCACACCTGCACACACACGTGTACGGGTATGCTCACACCTGCACACACACGTGTACGGGTATGCTCACACCTGCACACACACCTGTACGGGTATCCTCACACCTGCGCACACACACCTGTACAGGTATCCTCACATCTGCACACACACCTATACAGGTATCCTCACACCTGCACAGGTACTCTATTGCTGAGCCCTCTCTGTGTTTCCTGCAGGTGCACTGAGTGTGACAGGATGCTGAAGGAGCTGCAGGCGGCTCACATAGTGCTGAACAAGCAGGCAGAGACGCTGCGCAAACAGAACGACAACCTGAAGGTGCACCAGGAGAGGTGAGAGTTCCAGGACAGCGTCACACGCCAGTGCGCTCAGTTACACCTAATGCCATTCACCAAGTACACAAGTGCCAGCATGATAGCATATGTAACTGTGTCTGTCTCACCTGTCACACACCGATCTCATATTAGCGTTTTTAGCTGCACAGTTTTTGCTTCCGTAGTTGCAGTGTGCAGAGTTTTTGGTTCAGTAGTTGCAGTGTGCAGAGTTTTTGCTTCCATAGTTGCAGTGTGCAGAGTTTTTGGTTCAGTAGTTGCAGTGTGCAGAGTTTTTGGTTCAGTAGTTGCAGTGTGCAGAGTTTTTGCTTCCGTAGTAACAGTGTGCAGAGTTTTTGCTTCCCTAGTTACAGTGTGGGTTGCTCTCAGGTCGAGCTGAGTCTCTCTCTCTGTCTCAGGTTTATTAACCAGCTGGAAGAAAAAAAAGAGCAGGTGGAAAAGCTGGATGCAGACCTGCGGGACAGAGAGCGGGAGATCAAAGGTAACACCTGCATTCAGGCTTGCTTTGCGTTTGTGTGTATGTATGTGTGTGAGAGTGTGAGAGAGTGTGTGAGTGTGAGAGTGTGAGAGTGTGTGAGAGAGTGTGTGCGAGTGTGTGAGAGTGTGTCTGTGTGTGCGTGTGTGTGTGTGCATGTGCGAAGGGTTGAGTGTATGTGTGTTCATCTGTATTTGTGTATTAATGTACTGCTCTGTGCTGCCCCAGGCCTGCAGCAGGAGAGGAGGCAGCTGGAGGAGCACTCCAGACAGAGGGACAGAGAGATGGAGGACAGGGGGAACACCATCGAAGCGCTGAGGAAGGAGCTCAGCAAGGCCGAGCAGGCCCGCAAAGAGGCCAGCATCAAGGTACGGGCTGCACCTCCCCCAGGGCGCACGCATGCACACACACACACACACGCACACACAGAGCCAGCTGCAGCACAGACATGTACACAGTATGCTCACTGCAGTCAGACATCCATCTGTATAAATTCAGAATGAGTAACAGTGAAAGATTTTTGTTTACCGCCCTGATGAGAAAGTGAGCAGTAATGTCTCGCAGTTAAATTTATTTGTCATAAATGTGGTTGACAGACCTCCCTGTATGTATCTGAGATCAGTGCTGTGTTGGGGCTGAGGTGGTGGGCTAATTTTAGGCCGCACATTGATCCTGGGTTTTTCCTGCCTCTGTGTCCGCCCTGCAGGCCTCCTCCCTGGAGCTGCAGAAGACCCAGCTGGAGGCCAAGCTGGAAAAGAAGGAGGAGCAGCTGAGCAAGCACTCGCAAATGATCGCCATGATCCACAGCCTGAGCAGCAGCAAGCTGAAGGGCGAAGAGGTCAACCTGTAGCGCACACACACACGTACACTCTCACACACACGCGCACACACACACACACAGTCGCTCGCTCACTCACTCACTCGCTCACACACACTCACACACACACACACACATTCTCACACACACTCACACACACACACACACACACACACACACACACACACACGCACTCACCTGTCTATGATGTGTACTGTGTCTGGTGCTGCACAGGTGAGCGGTGCCGTTTCTATGTCTGTACCTGCATTCAGATTTAAAATACTGAGGTGGTTGGGGTTATATCAGAAACTATAAATACTGCTGCCAGATGAGCTCAGATTCTCCCTCTGATCTATATTGTGATTGCGTTTCTCTAAAAGCACAAAATATGTTTTTAATCTAATATCTGTTTCATCTGTGGCTAGTTAAGTAATGTTGATATCTAATATTTATTCTGTAGTACTGATATAATAAAAAAATTAGTGATTTTTTTAAAATTGTTTTTGTTTGAATCTGTGGTTGAGTATGGATGTCTTCTGGCAAACAGTGAGGTCCTCTGAGGAAAGCGGAAATTTCACCATGTTGTATTGATTAGAACGAAAACTGGCCACATGCAGGGGTCTCCCAGAGCCGGTCAGTAAACACCTCTTCTGGAAGGTCTGGAAGGCAACAGCTGCTGAACTTGCTGGTGGGGAAAAAATGGACAAACTCTTCCTTCACAAAATCACATTGCAAACTGTCATGCAGAAAGAAAACCGTTCCTGAGTTTTTCTGTGCAGACACAGATACTGTTGGGATTTGTGTACGTCTCTACGCAAGTCACGGGAACGGGCCACTGCTAGATTAATGTAATGTGCTGAAATACTCTAACAGCGTCCACCAGAGGGCGGTCTTACACATCTGCATCACCCTGTAGGAATGCAAAAAAGCTCCAGTCCGGTTATCTCCCTGTCTGGCATGTGACTGTCAGTGAATAATGTGTGCACATAAACCAAGTATGTCAACCCTGTATTTTAATTTCCACACATTTACACACACACACACACACACACACACACACACACACACACTGTTAGCCTGTCTCTGTAGCACACAAACACACACACACACACACACACTGACACACGGATGCAGACGCCCTGCGTCTACAACACACAATGAACTGTCTGTACGTAAGCCTCTCCCTCAAACATTGCTTTTGTATAAGTGTGTTTGGCTCCATAGGTTAAGAACTCTGCCTTAGATGGGGCCGCAGGCACACAATGCGGCTGACTGTGATCTGCTGCTCTTAGCTGCCAATGTCTGGCATCAACAGCACTTTTGTTTGCGCTGGTATTTCTGACTCAAAGGAATCGGAGACAAAGAATATTGCTCACTTTTTATTTATTTATTTAAGAATGTACTGGAACAGATTTATTCAGACTTCTTCCTGCGCACACGCCTTCCTGAGGTTGGGGCTCACGGCTGGAGTGGAAAATACAGTAAAATAATGCTGTCGTAAAAGAAAGGGATTTTTTTTTTTTAATGTTGTGCCTTTCACCGGTTTCTCTTGTATTTTTATTTCGTGTGTTTCACCTATCTCAAAGCGCTTTAAGGCAGAGTGTAGGGATTCTGCCGAGAGTGTGTGTGTGTGAGAGTCTGAGAGAGTGTGAGAGGGGGAGCAGTGAAGAGAGTGATCATACGCCAGACCTGAGTACATTTCCTCTTACTCACCCAGGTTTATGAATGCCATTTCTGAAAAGCTGGATCTGGCCAATACTACAATGAGGACACACTGACAAACAACTGTTCATTTAGCACCTCTGAAGTTACGATCCCAGGTCAGGTTTTTTCCAGCTGAATCATATTGTTAATTACAGTTGGTTCCTGCATTGTGGGGGATTAGGGACTCAGCCCCCCGCAATGTGGGACAACCGTGTAAAAAATGTATATTTATGGTATTAAACAATAAAATACATTAATATTATACATATACTTTATGAATTTATGATGTGTGAAACTTTTTTTTTTTACATTTTCTGTACTTTTCGTCTATAGTGCTGCACGGTTTCCCGCACCGGGCTACAAAGCTCCCAAAAAATTCCCATTTAATTGTTTGTTGCTGACCCGCACAAAATCTTAAGCCGCGATGTGGCTTGTGTACAAGCTATATGGTGAAACTGATCCTAGATCTGCCCATCTGTGTCTGTGCTTTAGAGGGAATGTGATGCCCTAAGGAGAGCAAGCACGCACGCACGCACGCACACTCAGCGCTGGCTTTGTGATGGGCTTCATAGCCTCTGTGCAGCTGTTGTGTGCAGAACAGGTGGTCGTGGGTGGGGACGGGGTCTCCCATGGTTTCTCCATGATACTGAGGGCATGTTCTCACACTCACACACACACAGACTGTCTGTGCAGCCAGTGTTTGATCTGTGAGCAGACAGTAGTATGCGGGGGTGCTTATGGGCGTGGGGGGTTCACACAGTTTCACTGTGCTTCTGAGAGCATAAGCTACTCTGATAAACACGACCTTGTTAGAAATACTGATATCGGGGTGTCTGGCAGATAAGAGTGTCTGAGGAAACTGAGCCTTCCCCTGCAGACTTTAATATTTTAAAAAGAGGAGTAAATGGCATAGATATACTTCAGACAAAAAAAAAATCATAAGGGACAAAAGTAAAAATGGCAAAAAAGCTGTGAAATTAAAACGATTGAAGACCATTGTCATGACGGTACTTTTCAGTACCAGTCCTTTCCTAATGGTACTATACCATATGATGCCTCTTCATGCCTGCTAAGAGAAAGCGGCCTACGTTTGCTATAGCTTTGCTAACGTTCGTGCGAACTGAACTTACCTGTGATGGTTGTGCTTCTGCGAGGAGGCTGAAACCCACAGAATCACATAGAATGTCCGACCTTGAGATGCAGGTCCAGCGTACCTCATTCACATTACCATTGCCAGCTGGCTCTCTTGTTCTTACAGCTCATTCCCACTGAGATGAGCTGTCTGGAAGATACATACTAGCTAGATCGCAAATGCAAATGTAAAAAAAAAAAAAAACATCTTGGTATGGATATTTTCAAGGTTTTCTGCTTTTTGAGTCTGGCCAGAGCTGTCAGTAGCAGGGATTGTTCCAAAACTTTTGGACTGGCACATGCCAAAATGAATGGGAGTGGACACTGAGTTACAATAAATAAAAGAAAATGAAATAATATGACTTGGACTTTCCAGCATGCTGATCCCAGACAAGCTGTGCTGGAGAGGGAGGGATGAGAAAAGAGCTTTATCTGGGGAATGGTTCGATAGCAGAGATCCAAACTGGGGGAGTTCAGTCTCTCTGTTTAGTTCAGAGGAGGAATTAGCGATATTGACCCTCCGTTAGCTCCTCTATCGGCAGCTCCCATGCAGATACTAGCCACGGCCACACCTATCGGGGGGAGGAGAAGGGGGTGCTGGATGATCAGACCACTGGGAGGTCTCTGCTCATATGCAGGGCTGGGTTACAGGCACAGTGTGCACTGAGACAGGATAAAGCCCCTCTGCCAGGGCTGTGCAGGTGCTCCACACCTGTGTGACACTGAATGAGAAATCACGCTGCAGTCTGTAGCAGTGGACAAAAGTAACCCTTGACAAAAACACAAGCAGGAACTATTCGTATCCCATGATGCCTCTCTGCCAGATTGTCCAAAGTCAGTTCCTCCAACGGCAGTGTGTGCCCTGCTCTGCGCAGTTTTTTTGTTCTCTGCCAGAAATAAGCAGCTTTCTGGATTAGGCACAGGTTTGATGAGGGCCAGAAACACCCTGTGCCTGACACATTGTCTGGCTTTTTTTTTTTTTTTTTTGGGCCATGGGGCGGTGCTGACCTAGTTCTCAGGGTGAGCTGGGCCATGATGCGTGGCTCCACGTGGGCCGGCCTTTCCTGCAGTCACAGCAGAGACAGCTGATTCTGAGAGGAAGAGCCAACCTGATCACAGGTACACACTATAGCAACCACCTGATCACAGGTACACACAATAGCAACCACCTGATCACAGGTACACACTATAGCAACCACCTGATCACAGGTACACACAATAGCAACCACCTGATCACAGGTACACACAATAGCAACCACCTGATCACAGGTACACACTATAGCAACCACCTGATCACAGGTACACACCATAGCAACCACCTGATAACAGGTACACACCATAGCAACCACCTGATCACAGATACACACCATAGCAACCACCTGATCACAGGTATGCGCTACAGCAACCACCTGATCACAGGTACACACCATAGCAACCACCTGATAACAGGTACACACTATAGCAACCACCTGATCACAGGTACACACTATAGCAACCACCTGATCACAGATACACACCATAGCAACCACCTGATCACAGGTATGCACTATAGCAACCACCTGATAACAGGTACACACTATAGCAACCACCTGATAACAGGTACACACTATAGCAACCACCTGATCACAGGTACACAACATAGCAACCTTATCAAGATGTGCAGCTGCAGGCAGTGTGCACACACAGTATGCCATATAAAAAACACACTCTAGATCTGTTAAAAATGTAGATGGAGATATTAGTGAAAAGTAACCTTTTATTCAGTAACAGCTGGGATCTGCAGATAATTACTCAAAAAAATTTTACACAGTATTTAGATGCTTTTATTAAATATAAAATGTTATAAAACGTATTACAATTTTGGTATAAAATATTTTTTTTAATTAAATTTGAAATTCCTCTGCAGTTCATTTTTTTTCTGTTTTTGCCAGATGTTTCTGCAAGGCACTTTCCCCGGACAGTCTCGACCGTTTATTGAATCTTTATTCCAAAGATGGATTCTTTTTATATTGCAGGTGTGCAAGTATGTGTATGAAGATTGTCCATATGAATATATCTGTAGAAAGGTTGAGAGCGAATGTATTTATGATGAGATGAAACTCATCTCATCTAGCGAAATTGGACTTTGGATTTGGACCCCATTCACTCTCTATTACATCCATCAGGAACTCAGTGTCTTCACCTCCTCCATCTCTCCTCCTCCTGTTTCTCCTCCTTCTTTGCTTGCAACTCCATGGAGCATTTGTGTTTGTGCACTGTTACCTGTGTGGAAGAGAAATGGACAGGTCAGTGATCTGCCCCCTTTCACAAACAGAACATACAGCTGCAGGAGAACTGTGTGAATATGTACACAATCACATCACACTACTGTTGAAATAATAACTGGTAGGAGGAAGAGTTTCCCCTCGATTCTGTGAATGTGATTGTATGGTTTAGCACACTGCTAATGCCTTGGGAGAGGTAGTTTGGACAAATGTGCAGTGTCTGTTTTCTCTGTCAGTCTTATAAGACATCTCTCTCCATTTATGACATTAGTGCACTGGATGCAAAAACACAGTAAGCACACAGATATGTGATAAACGTTCAGGAATTTAGTCACATGATTGAATTATTTTACGGCTGTTTGCTTGCATGTCAAAGTCAGATGTTTTTGTGTTTGAACACTGATGAATGGAGACAGATTTTGGGCTAGGTCAGTAGTGCTGAGGCAGGTGTAGGTCATTCAGGTCGCACCTTTGGGAGGGGGCCCTGACCTGGGCAGCCAGCCTGCAGGAACACACAGGTCAGAGTCACTTCAGAGTGTCAGCGCCATGTCAAACACACACACACACACACACACATACGGGCACACGGGCACAATGCTATATGCCTTTTACTGAATCTTTGAAAGTTTCCAAAAATTATTTTCATTTTGCAAAGACACCCCAAGTGTGCATGTGTGTGTAAAGATCAGATTTTTATATCTAATGAAACAATCTATACATTGTGCTATTATTTAAAATGCTTTGGTTTATCAAGAAAAAAGGATGAATTTTGTTTTACCTTTTTGCCATGCTAGAACTAGAATTACTATTCCAGTAACAAGAAGAGCAACAACAATAACAATGATGGCATGAATGACAGTGAAGCTCCCGGTGTCACTGCTTGCACCTGGAAACCAAGAGACAAATTTTCATTCAAAGCTCCAATGAGCAACTTTCCACAACTTATTAACTAACCAGTTGGTTATGCATTACAGAACAATAAACAGTTCTGTAGTCCCAATATGTTAACGTTACATTGAAGGTTCAATATAGTGCCAAAAAAGGTTCTCCCATGATTCTTTGCAAAGAACCCTGTAGAACCTTTTTCTTCTGTAGTGATGTTTAGCCTGCTCTGAGCAGCAGTAACTGCTATAATGATATTACATTACTATAGTTACATTAGCCTGCTCTTAGCAGCATTACCTGCTATAGTGATGTTAGCCTGCTCTGAGTAGCAGTACCTGCTATAGTTACATTAGCCTGCTCTCAGCAGCAGTACCTGCTATAGTGATGTTAGCTTGCTCTGAGTAGCAGTACCTGCTATAGTTACATTAGCCTGCTCTTAGCAGCATTACCTGCTATAGTGATGTTAGCCTGCTCTGAGTAGCAGTACCTGCTATAGTTACATTAGCTTGCTCTTAGCAGCATTACCTGCTATAGTGATGTTAGCCTGCTCTGAGTGGCAGTACCTGCTATAGTTACATTAGCCTGCTCTCTAGCAACATTACCTGCTGTTGTGATGTTAGCCTGCTCCCTGCAGCCGTACCTGCTATAGTGACTTTGGTCCGGACCACGTGCAGCGTGTGAGTTGCAGATATTCTGCAGGTGTAGGTTCCCGTGAGTTCTGGGCCCTCTGGGTTTTGGAGCTGCAGCGACCCATCTTCGGAAAGGCCTCGAGCCCTGCGGTCCCACAGGGGCATGATCTTTGGCTGCTCCATGCTAACGTCGCGCCAGAGGATCAGCGAGAGGTTCCCGTCTCTTTCAAAAGTCCAGGACGTGTTAGAGGAAGGGTGGCTGGACTCTGGGATGGGACAAGGGATGACCAGAGCTCTGTCCACTGCCCCATGGAGGTCCTCTGAAACAGCAACCAGACACCTGTTCCTGCTACACCCCAGTTTAGCCAGTCCGCTATCCTACATTAGAGACACAGCACAGCTACTGTGTCTGCACTGGTCTGTCTGGTGTCATTTTGGGTACACCAAGTCATCCAAGGAGCAGCCACACAAAGTTATATAATAACGGTACAATTTTCTGTGGAGGTGGAGTCCTCTCATGCTATCTGCAGGCTTTACAAGCCACACAGTGTCCTGCAGGCAGGGTGAAGTATAATAACCTGCAGTCTGGGTGTCATAACCTGCAGTGTTGGTGTAATAACCTGCAGTCTTGGTGTAATAACCTGTTATCTGGGTGTAATAACCTGCAGTCTGGGTGTCATAACCTGTTGTCTTGGTGTAATAACCTGTTATCTGGGTGTAATAACATGCAGTCTGGGTGTAATAACCGGCAGTCTTGGTGTAATAACCTGTTATTTGGGTGTAATAACCTGCAGTCTGGGTGTCATAACCTGTTGTCTTGGTGTAATAACCTGTTATCTGGATGTAATAACCTGCAGTCTTGGTGTAATAACCTGTTATCTGGGTGTAATAACCTGCAGTCTTGGTGTAATAACCTGCAGTCTGGGTGTAATAACCTGTTGTCTGGGTGTAATAACCTGCAGTCTTGGTGTAATAACCTGCAGTCTGGGTGTAATAACCTGTTGTCTGGGTGTAATAACCTGTTGTCTGGGTGTCATAACCTGGTGTCTGGATGTAATAACCTGCAGTCTGGGTGTCATAACCTGCAGTCTGGGTGTAATAACCTGTTGTCTGGGTGTAATAACCTGTTATCTGGGTGTAATATAAATATTTATTGTGAATAGTAATGTAAAGAAACCAGAGGCGTACCCTGCTGTCTCAGTGAGGCTGTCCAGGAGGTTCCATCAGCTGTGGAGGCAGAGCAGATGAAGGTGTGGCCGGAGAGATCTTCTGGAGGGGTCACTGTGCTTGTTGCGGAATACAACCCCTGTTTGTCCTCAGCCGCCTGGGTCCGGTCCGACAGTGAGCCCGGCGCGGTGGGTGGGTCCGTGCTCCAGTTAAAGCTGGGTTCAGGGTAAGCGCCCCTCACAACACATGATATCCCACTGTCTGTCTTCTCCATGTCCACTGATTGGATGAGAGCTGCAATGATGTCATCACTGTAAAGTAACTTTTTCCTTCTCACACATGAGAGGACAGAGAAAATAACTTCCCCGCTTACTGGTAAAATGACATATGTAAATACAGATGGAGGTGCTTAGAGTCTGGTTTGGCACAAATGCATGGGTTTGTACAAGAGAGTGTTATATGTGTATTCTTTATCACTTCTTTATTATGTCTCAGGCTGTGGTAGGGATAAGTAATGATCAGTTATAGAGGAAAAGCTCTGCTCTGGGTGCCCTCTCCCTCCGAGCTGCGCTTTGCTGCAGATTTCTTCCTGTTAGTCAGAGAGTTTTCCTCAGCTCAGTCTGGCTTCAGGCCTGGGATCTGTGTTAAGCAGCTTTGTGACAATTTCCTTTGTAAAAAATAAATGACCATGTGAATAAAATTGCATTGAATGAAGTTGAAAGGAATATGTGAGTTTCAGTAAGAAATTAATGTGACTAAGCCTGCTAACGTAGGTCTCTGTGTGAGATATCCTGTGTTAGCACGCTAACGGAGGTCTCTGTGTGAGATATCCTGTGTTAGCACGCTAACGGAGGTCTCTGTGTGAGATATCCTGTGTTAGCACGCTAACGGAGGTCTCTGTGTGAGATATCCTGTGTTAGCACGCTAACGGAGGTCTCTGTGTGAGATGTCCTGTGTTAGCACGCTAATGGAGGTCTCTGTGTGAGATATCCTGTGTTAGCACGCTAACGCAGGTCTCTGTGTGAGATGTCCTGTGTTAGCACGCTAATGGAAGTCTCTGTGTGACGTACCCATTATTTGCATGCTGACGGAGGTCTCACTGTTCCCCAGGGTGGTGCTGACGTAGCAGCTGTATCTGCCCTGGTCCTGGATCTCCGCCCTCTGCAGGAGCAGCGAGGCATTGCCACGGGAGATCAGGTCCCGGAATAGAGAGGTTCGTCCGCTGTAGCGCTTGTCCTGAAGCTGGAGCTGGTCGCTGCCATAGTAGAAGCTGTGGACGGTGGTGTCCCGTTTCCTCCAGTGAATGACCTCCTCGTCTGACGAACGAAAAGAGCAGGGCAGCACACAGTCCGCAGAGAGCTCACAGCTCACATGCTGCTCTGTGGAGAGACACACACACAGTACACACAATGTAATAATCACACAACCACTTATCAGAGTCACACCACACTGTGTTACTGCAGTCAAAGGCATGAGCTACTGCTTTTGTACAAGCACTCTTACACCAAACAATGACCAAAGGAGCAGTAAATAATTGATTATGTTGTTTTTGTTTAGCTCCTCATATAATTATTGGCACCTAAATCAAAAGTGGATCCCAGAGGAGAGGGGGTTGGGTTTCACAGAGCTGCTGCAGCTCATGAGTGGTTTATGAACATCTCAGAGAGGATGACACACCCACACACGTCACTCTCAGTCTCCAGCAGCCTCAGTCACCAACCGTCTGTGTGCACTTGTAGCTGAGCGCATTTCCAGGCCATTCCACCCACAGGCACCAGATTACTTTCGAAATTACATTCGTGATTCAGACAGGTCCGGCTCCTTGTTGGTGCCAAGTTTATGTTTAACTTTATTAACTATGACATTTTTCCTCCTCAGCTCCACAGAAGCCCAAGCACCCAGACACCCATGTGGTCAGGTTTCATAAGTCAACACGTACAGGTAGAGAGGATTGTGAGAGAATTTTCTACAAAGTAAACAGAGTAAAGGTGCTTAACCTCAAAATTACTACAAACTTATAATTGTGAGTCCTGAATCATAGTTAATGACAGAAATGTAAAAATATAGACACAATATACTCCAAAGGTACTAGTTCTCATTTGTTTCAAACGCACAGACCCATTTCAAACTTCAGCCTTCCCGAGCTTGTACTCAACTACAAATAAGAATTGTATTTAAAAAGAGAAAAAGCACATTAAATGTGAAATGCAGTTGTCTGTTACTTTAGCTAATAGGATATAACAGAAGTAGCACTTGTGTGTGTTCTGTTAAATAAGTGCTAATACATGTCAGCCAATGATGGTTTTGCAAATGTAACAACCAATCACAGCCAACCATGACTTAGAAAGAGATACAAATGTATCCAGTTGCTCTACAAAATGTCTTGAAGGACAAGAGGAGGAAGGAAGCCATTTGTGGGAAAAGCCTAAGGTGTCTACATTATGATAAAGCCTTTAAAAGTGTGGATTTGGAAGGTTGAATTTTTCACTGAAATGCAAAGAACTGTAATCAGTGCAATCCAAACACATGTCAGGAAGGTTTTGTGGAGTGAGTGCAGGTGAAATGCAGTGTCATATGTGAACCTGATGAGAATATCCCCTTGTGTTTATAGGAGCAGTGCGGTCATGACGTACCCTGACATCTAGCCAGCGACAGGATCCAGAGGAGGACAGCGGCAGCTCGCGTTGGGGTCCTGGGCATGACTATGCCACTCCACCGGCCCGCGGCTGGAAACAGTCAATAAAAGGTAAATCAGTAACCAGCCCGATACGGCCCAATCTCAGTCACGCTGTCAGTATGCCAGCATCTCAGCCCACGTTTTTGTGGTTTTTTTCTCTTCCGTGTTTCCCATGTCTCTGTGAAATGTGCTTGTGTTCATGTTTCCCTCGTGTTTGCTTCATCCTCTGTTTCCCATTGATAGTTTCATATATACATACATAGTTTCTAATATTTTTCATGTGAAGATTCCTGAATAGACTGGAATTAAAATGAATAATGGTAGATATGGGTTACATGTATATGGAACAATAAACATTGTTCCGAATAATGAAGTAAAATGTGCAATGTTAAATAACTCTGATAGAATGCATTTTATTCATAGTTGCGTTTTATGATTATATGAACCAGTGTGTTATTTGAGCGGACCAGACGATGGCCATGTCGCAGGGTGATTGGTCATCAGCCATAAGTCTGTCAGTAGAGGACCCTCCCAATCATTCTTTAAGGGCTTGGCTCATTTTCGCATTTTTCTGTCTTCATAGCACATCCTGTGCTGGATGAAGTGGAACAATGATGCAGGTCTGAAAAGTGATATTACTGCGCTTTTTGCTGTCACGCATGCCTTTTTTCAGGACGTGGGTTGAACACTGCTGAATAAATGTTTGTGCTTCCATTTGAGCACCAGCAACATTCTCTCTTACTGATAGCATTCCTGTCCTTAACCAGAGGAGACTGCAGTTTACCCAGAGCGCTTTGCCTTGGAAAGCTGAGCAGAACGCTTGTGCCTTTAGCAGAATTCTCAAACCTCGATGTCAGCACACAGACTGATTTAATTAAGTTCATTAATCCATCTTGGGAGGGGTGGGGAATTCCGGAAAGCCCCCCCTCACGGCTGAAAAGGAGGAGGAACCCGTGATCATAGCCTGCTTAATGTCGGTCATGTGGTTCCTTCCTGCCTTCTTACAGTCTCATCTGAAATGGTGGTATCATTTCAAAACCTGTTTGCTTTGAACATTCCATAATCATTTCGAAACAGTTCACAAAACATTGTGTTATTTGTTTCGACACAGTCTTTCTGTTGGAGCATGAGTGGATATCATGGTTTGAGATTATTGTAGTTCTAATGTTAGTGGCTGTCTTATCTGAAAGTAATAATGTGAAGCGAGAGAGCTGCAGTGGTTGTGTGAACGCCTCTCCTTTGATGAAGGCGAGTCATTGATACTTTGAGCAACACAATTCAGAGGTCAATCTGTTCACACTATGCCCATGTAAAAAAATATCACCGTCATTAACAGATAAGAGTGGCATGCATTCAAACACAGCAGTCTGCATCTGAAGTGTGAAGCGACATTGCAAGGCACCATAAATCCAAATGGGTCATTCAGTGTTTTTGCACACAGATGGTATTTCAACAAAAGTACTTAAGACTAAACACCTTTGCAACAAAGACTGCCTGTTATGTTGACACCCACCCTTTATAAGTATTATGTATAGAGTTTTAATGTTCTACTAAAGTTATGTATTTATATATAATAAGCAAATATGATCTTCTAAACTTTAGAATTCATTTAAATTACTACACTTTATTGGAGCTAAAGCGAGTTTATATGACTGAAAAAGATCCATGTGAACTATTTCAAACAAATCATTTATTCCTGACAAACACAGTAGCTAAATATGTCCCCCAGCACTGGAGTTTCACTTTCATTTTGTTCTGTTTTCTGTTCCACATGGTTATTCCGATTGATCCGAACAGGTCACACTTATTAACTGATCAACCAAGCAACATTTGTTCAGATTTACCCTTTGAACACACAAAACATGAACTGCACACGCTAATTACTCATAACGTACCTGTAGAATGACCCAGCCACTCTGTGAGGCATATGGTATCCTCCATTTTCAGAGAAGAGTAGTTATCTTTAGAACAAACTATATTTAGTAATGGACATCATACCCTCCACACTGGGTGATTAGGTGTGTCTGGACATACCCACAGAGTGACATACACTCACGGGCCACTATATTAGTCCAGGACGCGTTAGAGGAAGGCTGTGGCATTTAAAAGATGCCCAATTGGTACTAAGGGGCCCAAAGTGTGCCAAGAAAATACACAATCACACCTCACACCAGTACACCACCACCACCAGCTTGAACCGGTGATAAAAGGCAGGATGTATCCGTGCTTTCATGTTGTTTACGCCAAATTCCGACCCTACCATCCGAATGTCGCAGCAGAAATCGAGACGCATCAGACCAGGCAACGTTTTTCCAATGTTCTATTGTCCAATTTTGGTGACTCAGTGTGAATTGGAGCCTCGGTTTCCTGTTCTTAGCTGACGGGAGTGGCACCCGGTGTGGATTTCTGCTGCTGTAGCCCATCTGCTTCAAGGTTTGACGTGTGCATTCAGAGATGGTCTTCTGCATACATTGGTTGTAACGAATGGTTATTTGAGTTACTGTTGCCTTTCTATCATCCTGAATCAGTCTGGCCATTCTCCTCTGACCTCTGGCATCAACAAGGCATTTTCACCCAGAGAACTGCTGCGCTCTCTCTCTCTTTGGACCATTCTCTGTGAACCCTAGAGATGGTTGTGCGTGAAAATCCCAGTAGATCAGCAGTTTCTGAAATACTCAGACCAGCCTGTCTAGCACCAACAACCATGCCACGTTCAAAGCCACTTAAATCCCCTTTCTTCCCCATTGTGATGCTCAGTTTGAACTTCGGCAGGTCATCCTGACCATGTCTACATGCCTAAATGCATTGAGTTGCTGCTATGTGATTGGCCGATTAGATATTTGTGTTAATGAGCTGTTGAACAGGTGTACCTAATAAAGTGGCCGGTGAGGGTACGTCACTCTCAGTCTCCAGCGGGCTCAGGATGTTGGTCAGGGTGTCTTTAGTACCTGCTCCCATCATATGGTCACATTTCCTTGACATTTTCACCCTGGTGCATTTCTGTTTTTGTTTAACACTATTTTCCGGGCTGTCAGGTGGCTTGAACCGTCATTTTGTTCTGTCATTTAGGCATGAACACTGAGATCAGGTAATTCCCAGATGGAGGTCTGCATATAGGAGGCAATAAGCGTCCCAGCCTTGCTTATGAATGATAGGGTGTTAGCCAGCTAGCTTCACTGGTTTAGCTGATCTCTAGCAGGTACTGCTGGTCAGGCCAGGTGCCTGCAGAGGTATCACTGTGGCCCGCTATGTAATCTTGTATAGTTTTCACATATAACATTGCCAAACGAAAAATGCACGATATTTTTCCAAACGTTACTTTTTTAAATTATGAGAGGAATCCATGTAAAACATTGAAATCACTTTTTCCAAGAGTAATGTTCTGCATTAGAGCAAGATTTACAATCAAGTGTGTCACCTCTTCAAATCTGTAAAATTGGTCAAGCTACTAGCCATAACTAGAAATGCACATTATGCTTATTACATTATTTACTTTGCTAATATTTTATCCAAAGAAACTTAAAAGTTGATCAGACTAACTAGGGGCTAATCCCCCCCGGGAGCAATGTGGGGTTACAGGCCCCACAGCTCAGGGGCCCACAGCTGCACTGACCTTACTGTGGCCCCATAGGGGCCGGACCCACCCTCCTTCCAGGCCCCAGGCCAGCATCTCAGCCACTAGGATGTAGGCTGCTATACACCAGGTAAGATGTCATGAATTTCCCAAATTAGAATTTTCTTAGGATTAAAAAAAGGATGGGATTTTGTGGAAAAGCTAAAATATGAACAACACTGATCAAAGTTTAGTGTACATTAAAGCTGACAATAACTTCATAGCCATGTTGTGTATTATTTGAACTTTCTGAAACTGTAGAGTAAGTGTATTTTTAACACAGATTGTGATAATGATCTATATCAGTGCAGTAATGCAGAATAAAGGCTGTTGAGTTAAACACAGAGCATATACAATTAGAAAAAGAGACTTCCATCTTCATATAGGCACACGCTACTCTATATCAGATCAAAAGAGCACATTTCAAATCACACGTTTGCTTGTTTCCAGTAAAATAGAAAACACCCAGAAGAAACACATGTTGTAATATGAAGTCTGTTCCGATTGCCCTTAAAGAGACTAAGTTTGTTTGATTGCGTCTAGCTCATAGTTTTAACATGTTGTTCTGCAGCTCTTTCTGTAGCACAGAGCAGTGAGTGAATGCAGAAGGCTGACCCGATGGTGACTGCCTCGGTAAACAGCACCTACCTTAGACGGTGCCTCTTTGCCCGCTCTGCTGCTCTCGGAGAGGACACCCGAGCTGGGAGCGGCCGTGATCCTTCTCTGAGCAGGAGAGGTAAACCAACTTCATTTAACAAAGTTAAACAGCAATTTTCAGTGTCAAAACATCGCAGCTGCTACATTCGCACACCAGTTCCAGGGTGTTGGTTTGTGATTCTGAAGCCCTTTCTCCCACATGGATAGCCGTACCAGAGCTGTGAAGTGATTTTGTGGCCATCTAGTGTCCACTTCATTACAGAGGCTTTACACTTTTACGCGCTCTAACGACAAACACATGATTCAAGGCGAGTCACGTGACCATAAAAGACGGATTGTATCCTTAATCTTGCAGGCCGAAGGCCAGTCTCTCATATCATGTCTGTCTGCCTATCTGCAATCACTTCAGATATACTTTTAGAAAAAAAAAATCTAATTCCATCTTTGAAATTGAACTTCAGTTTCCCTTCAACTAGGTCACGGGTCATGAAACACACACATGCACACACATACTTTCCTTCCTACTCTTGCTCCTGGGAGTCATACAGAGCTCTCTCTCTCTCTCTCTCTCTATCACTCACACTCACACACACACACACACACACACACACACACGTGCACTCATAGAAAACCAATAATTTTAATACTGTAAACTTGCAAAAAAAACAAAACATAGAATGTTGCAGGCTCCTTAATTTTTTTTATTAAATAAATACAAAATGACAGAACAAATTCAGTTATGTTGTCTTACCAGATTCAATATTATGTAACTTAGCAAAGCAGAGTGTTAAACAGCTTTAGCCACACATGTGAAAGAACAGGAAAAACTGTAACAGCCTGTAGTGGCAGCTTAGCTGTGCGCTAACGCTCTCAGTAGTGTATGTGTGTACTGAGGCTGCGCTACGCTAACGCTCTCAGTGGTGTATGTGTATACTGACACTGCGCTGCGCTAACGCTGTCAGTGGTGTGTGTGTGTACTGGCGCTGCGCTGTGCTAACGCTCTCAGTAGTGTATGTGTGTAGCTGCGCTAACACTGTCAGTAGTGTATGTGTGTACTGACTCGTCTGTGCTGGTGTGTGTGTGTACTGAGGCAGCGCTGCGCTAACGCTGTCAGTGGTGTATGTGTGTACTGAGGCTACGCTACTCTAACGCTGTCAGTAGTGTATGTGTACTGATGCTGCGCTGCGCTAACACTCTCAGTAGTGTATGTGTGTACTGACGCTGCGCTGCGCTAACACTGTCAGTAGTGTATGTGTGTACTGACGCTGCGCTGTGCTAACGCTCTCAGTAGTGTATGTGTGTACTGACGCTGCGCTAACACTGTCAGTAGTGTATGTGTGTACTGACGCTGCGTTAACGCTGTCAGTAGTGTATGTGTACTGATGCTGCGCTGCGCTAACACTCTCAGTAGTGTATGTGTGTACTGACGCTGCGCTGCGCTAACACTGTCAGTAGTGTATGTGTGTACTGACGCTGCGCTGCGCTAACGCTGTCAGTGTTGTATGTGTGTACTGAGGCTACGCTGCGCTACAGATGCTGGACCAGCTGTGATGTTTGGAGTCCAGAGGTCGTGGTCCTGCAGCCTGATGCAGCTGAGCACAACCTTAAAGTGGGGTCCTGCTTCAGGTCTCGGGGACCCCAGCTCCTCCTCCGCCCTTCCGCCCCCTGCCCCCTTCTTGCCCAACCGGCAGGAAACACCCGTCCAGGCCCAGCACACAGGATATGACATCATCAAAATAAGAGGAAGTGACATCCGCAAAGTCCTCTAACCCAAGTCACATGAGACACAAAGACACTTCCTATTGGTGCCAAAAAATCAAAAAAGCAACTTTGCCCCCAAAACACACCTGGTTAAGGAGCTCCCGAATGCTGATTCTGACACAGCTTGCCCCCGGCCTGATCCTAAACCCTGGTTTTTATTTGTGAAATGAGGTTGAAACTGATCCAGGAACAGTGGATTATGCTGGAGCTCTCTGTGGGGAAAACCTCTCGCTGCCTCAGTATTATGTACTCTCATTGGCAGTTTGGTCTTTAGTTAGATGACTGCTTTCTGACGGGATTCCATTTTCTCTTTCGTCTGTGGAGAGCGAGAGAAAGACCGTGAGAGAAACGCAGAAGGAGACAGAAATAATTCAAAGAATGACACAAAAATGACCTGTGCCTTGACAGACAGTGTGACTGTGTTAAAGTGTTTTAGCCATTTATTTATGTGCATTCCACTGAGATCATGTATGGTGCACATATAAGCCTGCTGTACGTCAGCAGCTGGGCTGAACCACACCATGACCAACATGATTGATTCGCTATTTTTCTGCTGACAAACATGTCATGATCAAACAGATGTGTGACTAATTGAGAATGTTGTTTAAAGTTGTATCCTGCATGGATGCCAAAGCCACAGAGAGCCTGCAGCTTTGAAAAAATCATGTGTGTTCATGTCTATGTAGCCATGTGTAATCCAACGAATAATCATTTAACAATGAACATTTTTCCAATTCATTTGTGGCTTAATGATTGAAGTTGCCTTGAAATGATGTGAATATCAGTGTTTCCCTTTACTGTGACCCATAGGGGTGTTTTACCTGCCTGTG